>JAJPUD010013336.1:0-44823 GCA_023553655.1 Myrmecobius fasciatus
CTCTCTCTCTCTCTCTCTCTCTCTCTCTCTCTCTCTCTCTCTCTCTCACTCTCTCTCTCTCTCTCTCACACACACACACACACACATATACATACAAATAAAGCCCAGAGGAAAGTGAGCTTAAGTTTATTGAGTACATTTGGTAACAACTCACAGCTCATGATTACTGAAAGTCTCTTTCTCCCATTGAAGGTGTTCAAAGCCCCTCTTTTGGGCATGATGTATTTAGGCATGATTGCTAGTTTTCTTGTGAAGTTCTGAATTTATATCTAGTCTGTCTTTGGTTCTCAATGCAAATACTACCACCAGCAGATCCAGTGATGCCATTAGGACACCAGTGGGAAAATGGGAAGTTCAACATCATTCAGATCTTCTAAGCTCATAAGGTCTTCCTCTGGCCAAAGGAGATTGGGGAGGGAAATGTGGATGGAGAACTAAGCCAAGGCTAAGGCAACTAGTTTCAACTCTGCAGAACAAGTTTTCTCTCCCAGATTAATCTATCACCTCTCATTTTATCACCATGTTGCTAAATCTAATCTTGACCGACACCACCTCAGCCGTCTCTGCCCTCTTGATTAGAGGGCTAGAAGGCAGAGAATATACCTCCTCCCATTGCCTTTGTTTATAAAGGCAGAAAGAAACTAATTTTTCATTTTTCTTTCCGGGTTGGGGAGGGGGAGTATAAAGGGACAAGGCAATCAAGGTTAAGTGACTTGTGTAGAATCATACAGCTAGTAAGTGTCAAGTGTCTGAGGCCAGATCTGAACTCTGGTCCTCCTGACTCCAGGACTGGTAGAAACTGGGCTTTCTGACTTGATCTACTCCGTATCTGCTACCCTGCCAGTTTCAACCCCACAGAACAAGATGCTCCTGAGACAGCACTTAAAGTCTGAACCAGATGTTCCTCAGCTTTCTGTTTGTCCTCTTTTGGACAATGTAGCTTATTAATATCCTTCCTAAAATGTGATACCCAGAACAACAAATTGTAAGCAAAATAGGAAGGACCAAAAGTCGTTTTGTCCAAGACTAGTTTATCTGACAGATCAATTTCCAAGGGGAAAACCCTACATAGTCTAAAAGCCTATCCAAGGCAATACTGTAATGTGTAAGACATGAGCATGGTTAGGTCTAGTCCTCATTGAGGAACATAGAGATCTTGATCCAAAATTATCTCAGAGAGTCACAACTCAAATGTACAAAAACAGTACCACAATAAAGACTTGGTTTGAATAGGAAGAAGGCCTATGGGAGTTTGGAGCCCAAGAACATTTCTGAAGGCACTAAACTGAGCATGAAGTTGGCCTAAGGCCCCTTGAAGATACATGGATTTATGAACTGGGGGCATAAGGGCAAATGAAATTTCTGCATATTTCCATTAAGATATATACTCATGACTAAGCCCCTAGTTGACAAGTGTATCTTCTGCCAGATGTTGGAAAGAGACTGGAGGGATTCAGGGTAAGTAATATAAGGCAAAGCATTGCACTACTCTGTTGAGGAACTGACTGTCACTTTATTGAGTATTCCCAGAGAATTCTTCTGACAAGAATTCTTCTTTTCCCATATGTACAAGAACAGTAGAGCTTATGCTTTCTAATAAACAAATGAACACATTCAGCATGGATTAATTTCTCACCTTATTCCTATTTTGGGTAAAGAGAATAGGTTTTAGGATAGATAAGTTTTGATTGGCAATAGGGTAACCAAAAAGACCACAGCAGTTTGGAGATGGGACAGAGTCACAGAAGTACATGGGACCAATTCTGGATACTAACGTTCACTATCTCAATGTTCAGTAGACTCAAGGTATTTTTCCTTGATTGAATTGCATTTTAAGTCATTCCCTGGTGAATAGTTATTTTACACTTTTCTCTAGGAAGAGGAGAGTGAAATTGTAGTAGGAGACATGTAAGAATTACTTCAGTGCTTCAAGTCTGAGGTTCTCTTGGTATCCATGCTCATACCTGGCACCCCCTTTTAAAATCAGTCCTGTAGATTGTCCTCCAAGTTGTTTTGATATGAAACATTGACCCTATAGCAAAAGTTTTAGCTAGGCTGGTCCTCAGAGCTTCATTGAGTCTATATTATTTGGGGTACTAGCCTCCATTAGAATAGATGCTGTGTTGGCATGGGCTTCTAGAACCCAGGGTCACCTTCATATCACAATGAGAAATCAAAGTAGGACTAGAGCGAAGTAATGGATTTGAAAAAATGATTTAACAATAAAATTTAACAAGGATGGATAGAATCCTTGAGAGAATGCTTAGTTGCCATAATTACAGGTTCTTTAGAGTGTAGGAGAATTGATCTATGTTTCACAATGGCCACAATAACATAAAGGAAAGCAATAGTAAAAGGTATCAAAACTCTGATCATTGCGGCGACCAACAGTAACTTAAAAGGATTATCCATTCTATGTCTCAGTTGAAAGATGGTAAACTGTGGGTATAGAATGAGGCATACTTTGTCAGAGGTGTTCAATATGTGGCTTTCCTTTGCTTGATTGCAGTTCTTTGTTATAATGAATTCTATATTTCATCTGAAAGTGAAAATTAGGTTTTAAAAGAGAATCAAGAAATCATCTATTTAAGACATTAAAAAGTTTTAAAATATTATAAAATAATGGAGTAGTTTTCTTTATTTTTTAGTTTTGGTTTTGGTTTTGGGTTTTTGTTGTTTTTTAATTTCTCTCTTCTTATTCCTTTTTCCCTCCCACCTGGAGAGAAAGGGAGAATTAAAATATTTTAATGACCTATGGTTAGACTCTTGGGTGGATGCAAGTAAAACCCACATTTAAACTTTTTTTTTTTCTTATAGATTCTTACATTCTGAGACAACAAGGAATGGAACATTATTTCCTAAAGGAGATAAGCCCAATTTTGAATACCTATCTCACTGCTTTATAGAAAACGCTTTCAGCTCATAAAAGTGCAAGGCCAGCAGATTTTAAGGAAACCCCAGGAAAAAAAAAAAATGGAGGTCTTTCCGAAAGTCCAGCCAGCATCCTGCTGCATAAAACTCTTTAAATAGACTATAGTAATTTGAACCAGCTCAATCTAGACCCCACTGGTCTCTTCCCCTCCCCCTCTGACAAAAATTCCAACCATATGATTTATTCTAATTTATGCCAGAGTTTAATAAATAACATCTCATTAATCTCCACCATATCCCTGTAAAGTGAGACCTGCCTAAACATTGCAGCTGAAAAAAGAGGAATGCAGAAATCACATGACTCAAATCACACTGTTGTGATTTGGCTAATCTTAGATGTGAATGCTGTTCTTTCTACTTAAATAAAGGCCCCTCAAAACATCTGCTTTCTCAAAAGATGCTGATGCTTAAAAACTGCCTCCTGACCTTTTCCTAATGAGGAAGCCTTCTAACTTGCCAACCAGACTGAGGTGAGGGAGAAAAACCCGGCCAAAGGAAACTGAAATGGGGCTGAGGTTAATTGATCTTACAAAGGGACTATTTCCTTCAGCCCAAGTTTGGCGATTCAGCATTTGTAACGCAAAAGATTTACAACAATTAAAACAACTAAATTTATGCAAAATTTTATTCATATGCACAAAGTGCCTCCAATAAGGACCAGTCTTCTTAGGATTAAACTTTAGGAACTCTAGTCCATCTTCCTCATTTGGCAGAAGAAAAATGCCGAGGCTTAATGTGGTCAATAAGTCCCTCAAACTCTCAAGAGGAAGTGAAAAGAGTTAAGATTCGTTTTCAGTCCCCCTCACAGCCTGTCTTGGAGATCAGGAAGTTTATATTATCTGTGACTATTCTCCCTAGCCCTTTTAATGTAAACACCATCTCTCTCCCATCCCAGCCTGCTTCCCGGTGGAGTAGCTTGAAGTTTTTCTACACCAAACTATGTAAGTGCTCAATCTTCCTTTGTTCATAAGACTTTGTTCATCCTCTGCGTGCTTTCACTTCTACTTCCTTCATGTTTATATCTTCTTTTTCTAGCTTATTTCAACTAGGAGAAACAGCAAACTCCATCTCCCTTTTTCCTCCTTTTTACACCCCCCCTTCAGAAGTAGGATTTGAACCCAGATTCTCCTACTCTTTCTCCTACATCCTATCACACAACCCAGTTCACTGATCTCTCCACCGCATTCCTTTTGCTAACATGTCCCTCAAAGTGATCTAACATCATGCCTCCATTATTCCTATTACCTAATAGTACTTTGGAAGCAAATCTCTTCCCTCTTTAATATCTTTCCCTGCTCTCCTCAAAAACTCAGAAAACTCCCTCTACAAAGCAGCTAGGTGGTGCAGTAAGTAGAGCACAGCCCTGGAGTCAGAAGCACCTGAGTTCAAATCCAGCTATATATAAGTGACTTACTATATGATCCTGCACAAGTCACTTAAACCTGACTGCCTCCAGAAAAGAAAGAAAATTCCCTCTGCAAGTAGTCATCATTGTGCTGATCCTATCCCTAGTTCTTTCAGAATGTTACTTTTCTTCTATGAGCTCTTCCACTTGGTACTTGCATGACCTTAAGCCAGTCATTTAACCTCAACATGTTTTATTTTCCTCATCTGAAAAAAATGAGAAGCCTGGACTAGATGCTTCTGAAGTCCCTCTCACTTTTATGAGTCTGTAATGCTCCAGAAGCAAACTTCTATTTATCTTGTCCACCTATGCTCCCTTTCTCCAACCTCCCCTTAACTGAAATCTGACTTTGTTTCGATCACTCCCCTTCTCTTAAAACTCTTTCCAATGGAGATCCCTCCATCTCTTATTCTCCCCATCTCTTTGGTCACTGACCAGAAACCTCCAATAGGTTCTCCTCCTTTAATCCAAAACCATCTGTCCTCTCCTCATTCTTGGCACTCACATAAACATCCCTCCTACTTTCCTTAAGGACCTTAGTGCTAGGTCCTTTGTCTTTCCTAACTTTGTTAACTCCCATCATCCCCCATGACTTTTATTTACATCATACTTGATGGCACTCCCAGTACCTTGGCTTGATTTCAATTACCTTCATCTCCCTATTATTTCAGTCTACCTTAACATGTCTATAACCTAGATTTATTCATTTCTTAGGATACAATGGGAAGAATACTGCATTTGAAGCCAGAGAATATGAGTTCAAATCCCACCTCTAATGCTCACTGCCCATGTGATCTTTCAACCTCCTTAGATTTCAATTTTCTCACTTATAAAATGAGAGAGTTGAACTAGAAGGCTTCTAAAGTTGTTTCCTACTCTATATCTTTGAACCTCTGATAAGTCACTTGTTTCTAAACTTCAGTAAAAAAAAAAAAAAGGGAGGGGATTTTTAACCTCATTACTTGTAAGATCCATTACAACTCTAAATCTGTGGTACTACCTCCGAGTTCTCAAAGTCTGAAATTCTCCCCTTGGAACCACAACCCACAACTTCTTGTCCTTCCCTTTCCTACACTTTCACTCCTGTTAAACTTACTCTCTTTTTATTGAGAGCTGCAGGTCCTCTGAGAAACTTCCAGATTTATCTGACTTTTTTTTTTTTTTTTTTGGCTGAGGCAGTTGGAGTTGTGACTTGCCCGGGGTCACACAGCTAGGAAGTGTTAAGTGTCTGAGATTTGAAATCAGGTCCTCCTAACTTTAGGACTGGTGCTCTATCCACTGAGCTACCTTGATTTATCTGACTCTACCAAGTCAGAACCCCAGGATCACTAGAGTTCACCTTAGATCCCTTTACCCACTTATTATTCAAATATATTCCCTACAAATCTCCAAACCCAGGAAAAATCCTACTACCCCTTTTCTCCTCTCTTCTTTTTGCTATAAGAAGTCAAGAAATATGATTGATCTATTCTAGTACAAGCTCAAATTATCGAGTTATGTTAGGTAGATTTCAGGTGCTAAATATTCTTATTCCTCCCTTCTTTGTTTTTATTTATTTGTTTGTTTATTATTAGTCTGGACCTGTGATTTCATCAATTCAGGGAACTCTGAGTGATAAAATTCTCATTACCAGTGCAGAATAGGGACCATCCCAGAACTGCTAGCTCTACTTATTGCTGATAGCTTGCCTTTGGTTTTAGGTCTCACTGACTCTCTTGCCCTTTCATCAAAGCAGTAGTTCCACAACTTTTTGAATCTCCTCCAATCCATGGTCATTCCTAACCTCTCATTTTTCATAGTTCCTTATTATTGAGCACCCTAGGATTTAAGATCACCAATTCCAACCTCTCCTTTTCTAGATGAGAACACAAAGACCTAGAGAGGTATGAATGACTTTCCCAAATGGTAAGCAGCAGAACTGAGTTTTAAACCCATGTCATTCAACTCCACATCCCACGTCAGAAGAGTAAGATCTTTAAATCACGTACAATATTCAACAGTGGGTAATTTTTTCTGTTGTACATGTATGGATATGCACATCTCTTTTCCAAGAGAACCTAAGATCTTTGAGATCAGGGATTGTTTTATTTTTGCTTTTTTTATCCATAATAGCTGGCACAGTGCCTTGAACATGGTAGATGCCTAATAAATGTTTGGCAATTACTTGATTAATTGCTAATGGGTATTTGACCTTAATCATGGAGCCCCTTGGTCAACATATAATCTATTAAGAGACTACTATATGTCAGGTGTTGTGTTGAGCCCTAGGAATAAAATTACAATACAGTGGCAAAAAGCAATGCCTGTTCTACAAGAGTTTGCAGTCTGAGTGGAAAATATATGCAAATAACTATGTACAAGCAAACTATGGTTTCTTGTTGCTTAACTGTATCTAACACTTTGTGACCCTATTTGGGGTTTTCTTAAGCAAAGATACTGAAGCAGTTTTTTGTTTTTTATCCAGCTCATTTTATAGATGAGGAAACTGAAACAGATTTAAACAAGTTGCCCAGGGTCTCATAGCTCGAGTCTGAGGCCACATTTGCACTCAGGCCTTCCTGACTCCAGCTCCCTTGTTCTATTGCATGACTTAGCTGACCACAGACAAGCTATATAAAGGACAAACTGGAAATAGCAAAAGAAGCAAGGCTCTAAAATTAAAAAGGATTAGGAAAAGGTTCCTAAGAAAAGATACTGGAAATGAAGGCTCTTTGGGTTCAAATCTTCTTTTTGTTTACTCCGAGTCCTGGCTCTGGAACAGAATAGAATGAGACTATGGCCTCTCATCTCAAGGGAAACAAAAACGTACCACAGGAGCTCCTGACTGCTAGTTCCAGAAGGTCTGCTTTCAGAGCCACAAAAAATATACACTGAGAGAAATGAAAGGCAGTCCTAGACCACACAGAAGCCATTACAGTTTTCTTAGTCTTACCTGACCATTCATTCTCCCCCTCCACACACACACACACACACACACACACACACACACACACACTCCTGTAAACTGCATGATGAATCCCATAAAAAATGGGTTGCTTTGACAATTAAACACCAGAGATGCATGCAATGTCAACTAATTAGGGTGTGGGTAAGGTCCTCAAAGCTTGTCTAGAGTGTGTGGCCTTTCCATTCATTATCTACTAGCATTCTCCAGGCATCTGTTCTGGTCCCTCTAGTTTCCTCTTTATATATTTTTCCTTGTCCATTTTATCCACCTCTTGGTTAAATTCTGGTCTAGCTGTCCAAAGTGACACTATTCAGTTATAAATTCAGTAGCTCTTCCCTGAGCTCTCTCCTAGGCTCTAGACCCAACTCTCTAAAGACCTCCTAGGTATCATAGTCTAGATGTCACATAATACTTTTCATTCAACAAACACTCTTTCTCTCCATGGCATTTCTCCTCTTAGATGGCATTACCACCATCCCCAGAGATTTGGGGATCTTTTACTCCTCCTATCAGTCACTATTCCAAATCAATTTAATAATTATCTATTAAGTGTCTAATATGACTTGGCACTAAAACGTGGTTTCTATCTCTGCATTCTCTCTCCCATCTGTGTCCTTTTCATTATTTCCACGCAGCTATGCTAACTCAAACTCAGATTTTCTCTCACCTGGACTACAGAAATTATCTCCCTGCTTATGCAAACTACACAGTCCTGCCAGTGTAAATGGCATAAATAGTTCATAAAATCTCTGGAAGCGACTCCAGAGATCATTTGGACCAATCCCTTCATTTTGCAGGTGAAGGAAAGGAAGACTAGAGGATATACTAAAACTGCACATTTAGTAAATCTGAGTCCCTAGATTCAAAGCCAGGGCCTTTTCCCACTACATCATGTTTCCTTTGGACAATTAGTATCATAGCATCATGAATGCTTCCAGATTGTAGAGTGAAGAGGACCTCCTCACCTAACTCCTCTCAACTCTGTCAGCCTCATCTCAAATTTCTCTCAGAGTTCCTTTATTTTCCCATCAAACTATTTTATTTAATCCCTGTTCCTCAGCTACGTTCCATGCTTTCCTGTCTCCATGCCTGTGTAGATGCCTTCATTACAATTGTCTGTCCATTGAGAGCCAGCTCTGGGAGGGGCCTAAGACAACTTTTCCCAGTTCTATCTGCCTCTACCCTTAGACCAGACACTCCAAAAGGTCTATTATAATGCTTCTTCATTTGAGCAGAAGAAAACAATAATAACAACAGCTAATATCTACATCGTGTTTTTGATTTGCAAAATACTTGCCAAATATTATCTCATTCCATTATCTCAAGATGTCCCCCATCCCCAGGTCAGTGCTATTATCTCCATTTTTCAGATGAGAAAATGAAAGCAGTCAGAGGTGAAATAACTTGCTCAGCATCATACAGATAAGTAAGCCTCCAAGGAAGGATTGAAAGTCAAGTCTTCCTGGCTTCAGGTGCAGCATCCTATCCAACTGAGCCATAGAAATTTTATTTTCTTCCTCCCTCTTCTGTAAATCGCTACTTCAGCATCCCACTGGAGCATACAGTTAATGCTGGAAGGGACCTCAAAAGTCATGTAATTTAACTGCTTCATTTTAAAGATGAGGCAACTGAGGCCTAAAGAAAGTAGTGGCTTGGCCAAGATTGCTATAGACAGTAGTAGTAGTAACCATATTAATTAATAACAATGGCTAGCATTTATATGGTATTTTAAGGTTCACAAAGCACACTGTGCATTTTATTTCACTGGATCTTCACAACAATCCTGGGAGTAGGTATAATTGTTATCAATTTTACAGATGAAGAAATTGAGGGAAGCAGAGGTTAAGTGATTTGGCTCAAGTCACACAGGTACTAAGTATCTGAGGTGAGATTTGAATTCATTTCTTCCTTACTCTATCACTTTACCCACTGTATCCCTCACTGCTTTGTAAGTGCTTTATTACCTTACCAGTGAGTAGCAAGGGGAAGATCTGAAGGAAAGTCATGGACTTAGAAGTCAGTGAACTGAAGTTCAAATCTGTCCTCTAACATCTCATCAACGTGGGTTTGGCTCTTCCTTAAGGGATTGTCCTGAAATGGTTTCTCTGGGTTGGGAGAGATGGCTCCTGGATGCCAGAGATTTGTGGGAGGGAGATGGGGTGATGAACCCATCATGGCACTTTTCCTGATACCACAAATATGGAAATCAAATCTCTTCAGAAGGGCAGGTTTGGACAGCCATCTCTATAACTGTGTAGAGATTAGTCAACTGATTTATGTAATTGTTATCTATACAACAAAAATTCCAATTATTTAGAAAATCCGGTCTTTGTTACATGTAAGAGCTTACTCACAGGAATAATTTTTCATTACTTGCAATTTGGAGAGAAAATTAAAACATCACAATCACTATCAGTTTGGCTGATGCTTTACCAACTTTCTTTCTCTGAAAACTGGTGCTTCAGTAACAAGTTCAATTTAAATGGCCCTGAATTCAATTCTGCATTTCAGGTTTCAATCTTGAGGCCATTCTAGGCAACTAGTTTCAGATGTTTCTGCTTTTACATTTTAAAATGCAATGTTCTTTGCTTTAGAATTCCTGTTTCAACATGTTAACAGTGGAGGTTTTTTTAATAGTAATTTTTGGGAGGATGGATTATAACTTTTTTTTTCAGAGAGAAGTGTTTGCCCTCAGTTTTTGTTTTATTGAATCTGGAATCTTTAAGCTATTTTTTTTTTAAATTGTTAACTATGGGATAACCACAGGTGTCTTTCTTGCGATTGGTTTTATTTGTTCCTTTTCCACAGGGGCAGTCTTCTCTCCTGTGTCAAATGGTTGCAATTGTCTCTCAATTTTCTTTTCAACTATGTATAATTTGGGGAGGAGTTATGTGAGAGGAGAGGGCACAGATATCGTCTTGGTGCCATAACTTGGGGAATTATTTCCCAGGTAATATTTCACGATAGCTTTTTTAATTTTTGATGTCATTATTTTTATGTCTTTTTATTTACTAGAAGTTTAAAGAGATTATTCAGACTATTTTGGCTTCATATTCTACCCTATGTTAGTATGATGATATTGGAAAATAATATGTATGGTATATCCATGTGCCCTGTATATAGATAGATAGATAGATAGATAGATAGATAGATAGATAAAAAATAGACAGATATATGTATGAATATATATATACACATAAATACATATATAAATATAATGCCTTCTATGTGCATGATTTTTTAATATATGTTGATGCACTTAGGGTTAATTGCTAAGGCTGTTTTTATTGTTTTGAGTTGCAAGTGTTGCTTTGAAATTTTGCTAGACACAGTATGTTAATCCCAGAGTTCTGCCTGCCTGCCTTAATAGTGGACATTTATTGTTATATTAATTTTTGAGCATCATTGTTGGCACACATATCTAAAAATATCTAAAATGCTTACTATTTTAATACTGATTAAATATTGTAATAGCTTTTAAAAAAAAAAGATGGGGGCTACACGATTTGAGTCCTATCGTCATGCATTTTCAGTAAGAAAAAAATAAAGGTCTCCTAGAACTAGACTTTAAGAGAAAGAACATTAAGGATACCATTCAGAAGGCTAATTTCAATAGAGTTGTGATGGAGAGAGCAATTTGCTTCCAGAGAGAGGACTATGGGGACTGAATTTATATTACAACATAGTATTTTCACGTTTGCTATTGTTGTTTTTTTGTGTCCTTGTTTTTTTCTTCCTCACTTTCCCCCCTTTTGATCTGATTTTTCTTGTGTAGCATGATAAATTGGAAATAAGTTTAGAAGAATTGCATATGTTTAACCTGTACTAGATTGCTTGCTGTCTAGGAGAGGGGAACAGGAGGAAGGGAGAGAGAAAAATTTGGAACACAAGGTTTTGCAAAGCTGAATGTTGAAAACTATGTATGAAACATTGAAAACTATGTATTTTGAAAAATAAAAAGCTATTATTATAAAAAAGGATACTATTCAGAAATGTACATATCTTTGAAAAACATAATATTATGGTCAATATTATTTACTAAGGAGGATGAGAAAATTCAAGAAATTTTTCTAGTCTTATATGAGAATTTTGAGCATGGAGTTATAGCTGAAGAATCAATAGTCGGAAGTTATAGTGATCTATCCTTTGGGGAAAAGAGCTGCTTAAAAAAGGGAAAGAACAGTACTAATCAAAGAAGGCCTTTTTGAGAGACTGAAAATCATAGACAAGTCTAGAGAGAGCACTCTACCTGCAACTGGAGCTGTAAACGAGACTATATCCCCAGTGGTAGATATTATGGACCCAAAACCATATCCTCCAGGAGTATAGCATTGAAAGATTTGGGGATTAATTGAAGAAGTATATGCTAATTTTGTCACCAATCCTGTGTAGCTACATTAAGAAGAAAAGCTTGTTGAGTTCCTACTCAGGGTGGAGCCTTATTGCAGAGATGGAAGCAGATAGGTAAGGTAGATTCTAAGAAAGAAGGTCAACTTAAACTATTGTGACTAAGAATTGATAAAGGACTCCTGTACATCCAGTGTCGTTTGTTCTGTGGAACCACTGAAACCACTTCCCAAAATGCCTCCTTGGGATATGGTTCTTGTCCACGAATATGCCTTTTGGGTTCTGTGCTATCTACCACAGAGAATACAGCCTCAATCACATCTTTATTTAGATTTCACTGTAACTTTTAGTCTTTCAAAGTGAGAAAGGCAGTCCTGACATGGTCAGTCTTCTTTGAAAGAGTCAGACTCAGAAAATTCAAGACCACTTTCTTGAGTGTGAGCATCAATGGTACAAAACCACAGACAAAGACCCACCAATGATTTGAGAATGGGAACAGTAGGCAAGACCATTCTTCTTGGAGAGAGAGAGGTCATGAAGACCTGACACAAAAGCATCTCCATCACATAACTGCCACACTAACAGATTTATCATATAACATAACTGTGGCTACAAGGCCATAGATCTATAGAAATGACTAGTGCAAGAAATGCAGTTAGTCATACAAAAGCGAATGACTCTTTTCCCCAGAATCTGAAAACCAAGATAGTGAGAAGGTAATGGGTTTTCCATTAGGTCATGCTCCCTGCCTGCTCCCAATACATATATGCTCATTCCATGTTATCTTATGGATAACCCTAGAATACAGTGAGCAGTGCTAGTGCCTAATGATGGAGGAGAAGGGGGAGGGGAGATGGTGACATCCCTACTCGGTTGCTTACTGTGTCGCATTCCCCATTGCCTTATTATTGGGAAGCATCTTCCAACAGTGGCTGAGGCTTGTTAGCCACTGAAATGAGTTATTGAGAAAGGTTTAGCATCTCTCTCCCTGGAGGTCTTTCAAAGCAAGATAGATTCTCAGCTGTCTGGAATGATTAGGTGTGATTCTGCCTGCAGGCCAGGGCATGGACTGGAGCATTGAGAACAAATATTTATTAAGCTCCTGGGTCTACCCAATGCTATGCTAGGCTCCGTATGTATTAAGAAATAATCATGCAGAAGACACACTTCCTACCCTCAAAGGAGTTTGCAGTCTAGTCAGTGGCAAGATTGATGGGGACGTTCAAATTAAAAGCCAAGAGCCAGGCTCCTTCCTCCTTTCTGAAAGGCCAAATCAGCTGGCTTTTGGTTGTTTTCCATGAGCTGTGCTGGGCTGACCTTGAAGAGAATGTGGAGCAAGGGCAACAGAAGCTGAATGGAAAAAGAATAAATTAATTGGAGGGGAAAGGGGAAAAGAGGTCAGGGAGAAATGAGTATTAAAGGGAATAAAGAAGGCCGAGGAAGAAGGGGAAAGCCAAAATCCCTTTCAGGTGTCTTCCAAGCCCATGAATGAACAATTGCCATTCTTCAGGGATACAATATTATTATTGATCTGAGATATCTTTTGTCATGTTTCTAAAATAAGTTATAAGACTCTGGTACTGAAATGAAACTATTCTATGCTGGGGACAGAGCAGACTCTAGAAAACTGTTCTAGCTTTGCCAATATAAGTTTAGATGAAAGGGGATTTAGTTAACATTTAAGTCCCTACTATGTGCCAGGCACTGTACTAATGCTGAGGATACAAGAAAAAGGCAATAGATTGTGTTTTCTGGTCTATATTACAACTTGCTGAGGAGTTTACAATCTAAAGAACATAAAGTCTATCAAATCATCCTTTTGGGTGAAGTGGTTTGCTGATAAATGTTTAACAACCAGCTCTCCAAAAGAAAGCCATGAACATTAGATGTCCTTTTAAATTTAATCTACATTAACTACTCTATGCTTTAATAACATATTTCCCAAAGTTTTTAGTCTCAAAATCCTTTTACACTCAAAAATTATTGAAGATTCCAAAGTATTTTATTTATGTGAATTAAATATATGAATTTTTAGGAAGTAAAACTAATATTTCAAAATATTTATTTATTCCTTTAAATAATAATAAACTCATGACATAGTAACATAAACAACACATTTTTAATGAAACAGAACTATATTTTCCAAAACAACAAATAAAAGAATAGCATTGAACAAAAAATAGTGAGAAGAATGGCATTGTTTTACTTCTTTCTCCACTCAAAAAAAAAAAAACCCTTTCTAATATTTGGTTTAATATAAAACAGCTGGAATTGTCCTATCTGCTTCTGCATTCAATCTGTTGTAATATGTTGTTTTAGTTAAAGTATTTAAAGAAAACCCAGCCTCACACAGATATGTACTTGGAAAAAGGAGAAATTTTTAATAGGCAAATAAATATCTTGGTACTTTGTATAAAAAAATTTTCATAGAACCTGAACAGTCTCTGGTACTCACTGAAATTTATAGACCTATCTTTGAGAAATGCTGCTTTAACCCATTTATATTATCAATAGACCGTAAGATCCTATAGGAAAGGAAAGTTTGATTTTAGTTCTTTGCACGTATAATACCTAGCACAGTGCCTGGTGTACAGCTGATGTTTAATATATGCTTGTTGATCCACTATTTAGTATACAGAGGACAGAATGGACATGCCTAGATGGTCCAAAGACTGAATGCTTTATTCAGGACCAGAAAAACTCAGTTTTAAGTTTTGCTTCTGAAACTTTCAAACTATATTATCCTAAGCAAGTTACCATGCCTCGGAAACCTTTGTAAAATAGGAACAATAATAATACTCATGTTAAGTATCTCAGAAAGTTATTGTGAGACTCAACTGAATGAATATAAGACCCTTTGAACAAATTAGAATGCCTAAAATTACCAGTGTTTATTAGGGATATCTTCCACACTTTCATTCTCTAGTCTTATTTCGTGGGCATGAAGTTCAGGAATCAGTGTGGAGTAATGAGGATAGTATTAAGCCTGAATTTGGGAAGATCTAGTTCTGTATCCTACTCAGCATTGATTCCTAAGCTTCACCTCCAAGAAATAAGGCCTGGGAATGAAAATCTTGATGATATATCGAATAAACACTGGATTCAAATCTTGTTTCTGATTCTTGTGTGATGCTGGGAAAGTGAGCTCTCTAAGCCTCAGTTTCATTGTCAATAAATTGATAATAATAACACTTCTGATACTTCCCTCAAAGGATTGTCAAGAGGCTTAAGAGAAATAATATATGCATAGAGCTTAGCAAACCTCAAAGGGGTACATAAATACCAAAGGCTGTGCCTCTGTTTAAATGTCAGTTGTCATTATTTCTATTTGCATTTAGAATGTCAGCCCAATTCCTCTTCACTCAGGCATTTGGGGAGAGTCAAGGGAAACTCAGGAAGTAGAAACTCCTAAACAAAGAAAAGAATTGAGCTAAATAAGCCTTCAGTGGTCTTTGTCCATTTTCTCTGAAGAGTAGAGCAGTGTCAGTTCTGGGGCATGTGGGAACTGGCCAGCTCCCCGCCTTCATTTGACAACAGATTGGAGGGTTACATCTAATCCTTTGTCCTTCCTGCCTGGTCCAAGGAAAGCCCAGACACTGTGTTTAGGAATCCAGGGAAGTGTGCAGAAAGCTGATCCCACTCCACAGAGATCACTTTCTTTCTAAGGACATCACATCTGGACAGTGATACTTTAAATTCTTAAGGACATCTCTTCCTTCATCCTTCTTTGTTGTTTTTGGGTAAACCACATGAGGTAAATATACACAGCTAAAGGAAAATTGAGTGCTAAGCCAAATAATTTTCTAGATAATTCAGTCAAAAGTGTCTGCTTGTGAAGGAAGAAATAGGGGGCTTAAACTGGATTGGCAGTTCACTTGAGAGAAAATTGGTCAGTTCTTTGCCTTGTCTACAAGAGAGGTTTTTGATTGATTACTCTCCATCTTTGTCTAAGCTTAAAATGAGACTCTAGTTTGATGCCCTATATTAGGACTTTCTTGTATTTTCAGCTATCAAAACCTGTTTCACAAGTAACTGCAAGTTGGACAAGGTCACTTGGCTGCTCAAGAAGCTTTACTGGTTTTCTATTACCTCTGAGATAAAAGACAAAAGTCCTTTCTCAAGTTTGCTCCAGTATAGCTTTCCAGACCTAATTAATATCACGCCTTCATACATTCTGTGTTCCAGACAATTTGCACCACTTCTTCTCCGTATAAACCATTTCATCTCTTGCCTTCACACCTTTGCTCAGTACCCTTACCCCAAAATGAATGTCAAAAGTGTTCTCCCATCTCACTTCCCCTATAAAGATTTCCTAGCTTCCTTCAAGACTCATCTCAGTTGGCATTTAATTGTTTATATATGTTAATCCCCTCTATTAGAAGGAAAACTCCTTATGGGCAGGGAATTTTAAAAATATGGTTTATGCACAAATACAAATACACATTAATAAGAGATGGGAGAAATGGGGAGAGAGTATATTCCAGGTATGGATGACAACTGTACAAAGATATGGATGACCAAGCAGCAGGACCCCTGATTTCAGGTTAAGATGAGAGAAGCAAACTTTATTCTCTTCCTTTCATTATCCCATGCAATGGGCATAGCAGAGTATTTGCTTTCATGGACCAGTTCCCGAAATTTGAAAATGAGCAATGGCTCATATCAATGAGAAAATGAGACAGGCCTAAAATTTGCGGATACCTGGTGAACAATGTGATAGGAGAAGTCATTCATCCTGTTGTCTTATGAAGCACACACCATTAGCAATGCCTACGATAGCCCCAGCTTGCTTTACTTTAAAATCATCATTTTGAATTGTCGAGGGCTTCCATAAATCATTTAAAATGCAGTTGCTTAATGACAGGAGGCATATGCAGGAGTTTTAAAAAATATATGTTCTAGGAGCTGTTAAAAAAGAATGTTGAAAATAAAGAATTTAATTTAAGAAGCATTTATTAAGCTCCTACTACATGCCAGGAGCTGTGCTAGATTCTAGAGATATAAAGACAGAAATGAATTGGGCCCTGTTCACAAGTTTACCTTCTAATAGAGGGAAGTGGTAGGAATTAACATATATAAAGAAGTAAATACAAAATTGGGGAGCAACTTCTAATAACTGGGGAGATCAGGAAGGGTTTCATGTAGGAAATGCCACCTCCCCATTTCCCCTACCTCTTATTAATTTGTATTTGTATATATGTTGTATTTATTTACTTGCATAAATGTAATATTTTCCTCTGCTCACTTCCCACCCCAACCTCAGGAAGACTTAATGTCTTTAAGGGTAAGTTTGATTTCATTTCTGTCTTTGTATCCCCAGTACCTGGAATATAGTCAATGGCTAATAAATATTTATTGAATGAATTAAAATGAGTGTGTGTGCATGTTGTGACAGAGTGGAATCATGTTCACTAATGTACTCTTTATTTTGGGTGTGTGAAAAAGTATATTTCTGTGTTTCAAGCCTTGCTATTTTGGGAGAATGAAAAAACATATTACTGGTATCAAGCTTTGCTATTGGGTCTGACTCTTTCTTCCTTTCTCCTCCTCCTCCTTCTTTTCTTCTTCTTGTTGTTGTTGCAAATGCCAAAGGAATAGCTCAAACATCAAGAGAGGAAGAATAGAGTATTTTTGTTTTGTTTTTATGTATGGTGTATTTTAGGTCAGCTTCCTTTAAAGGTTAGGCTTGTAGAAAACCAGGGTCTAGGGCCAGGGCTGCTTACCTGCCATGCTCACTCCTGCTCTTTCTGGGAGGGAGTAGATGAGAAATAAGCAGTTATCATTGGGACTGCTCAGACAGAGCCCTTAGAGCTCACTGATGGTCAGCACACTGATGGTATTATTCTAGTTCCTAGAGCCTGGTCCTATGCTCTGTAGCACCCAGAATGAATTTAATACCACCTGCTGAAATAATCAAGCTCTGAAAGAAGTTATTTGTGCTAAGCAAATTTCTAGGAAACTGAATTCCAATCCGTATAATGTATAGGTTAACTGAGCCCAAACTGTTGACATGAAGGACAGAATTTACTTTTGGGAGATTATTTATTAATAATCTAATTTTGCTCTCAACAAAAGTATCTCTTAGGAAGATTAATATCTATCCTAGATCTCTTCTAGATAAGGATATTCAACCTGGGAATCATAGATTCCCTAAAAAGTATGTGGATAGATTTCAGAGGATCAAGTTCATCTGTGAATTTGAATGGGGAAAAATTATTTTTTTTACCAGCCTCTAGCTGAAATTTAGCATTTCCTTCAATTATGAATTTTTAAAACCTAACAATAATAGCTAGTAACAATAATAGCTAGCACTTATAAAGTGATCTGAGGTTTGTAAAGTTCTTTTTTTTCCTTTAAAAAGCTCTAGTATATTTTATTTTTTTCAAATAGTATTTTATTTTTTTAATACAGATAGAGATAGTTTTTAACATTCATTTTTGTAAGACTTGGTGTTCCAAATTTTTTTCTTCCCTCGCTTTCCTCCTGCCTCTCCAAGAAAGCAAGCAATGTGATATAGGTTAAATATATGCAATTCTTTAAATGCATTTCCATATTTGCCATGTTGTACAAGAAAAATCAGACCAAAAGGGGAAAAACCACGTGAAAGAAAAAAACAAACAAAAAATGTAAAAATACTATGCTTTCATCCATATTCAATCTCTATAAATGGATGGAATCACCACATTGTTGAGAAGAGACATGTCTATCATAGTTGATCATCACATAATCTTCTTGTTACTGTGTATAATGATCTCCTGGTTCTGCTCACTTCACTCAGCATCAGTTCATGTAAGTCTTTCCAGGCTTTTCTGAAATCAGTCTGTTCATCATTTCTTACAGAACACTAATATTCTGTAACATTCATATACCATAACTTATTCAGCCATTCTCCAACTGATGGGCATCCACTCACTTTCCAGTTTCTTGCTGCTACAAAAAGGGCTGCTGCAAACATTTTTTCACATATGGGTCCTTTTCCCTCTTTCATGATCTATTTGGGATACAGATCCAGTAGTGACACTGCAAAGGAGATTGCAAAGTTTTCTATATATGTTTTCTCATTTTGTCCTCACAACAACCCTATTAGGTAGGTGCTCATTACTCTGTTTTACAAATGGACAAATTGAAGCTGGGAAGGGATTCATGAACTGCAAAAGGAATTCATGATACAAAAAAGGTTAAAATCTGCTTCATGGAGAAAGAAAAATTTTCAAGCCATCCAATATCAGATAAGTTTTATTTAACTCATCCAAGAAAATATAAGGAATTTGTACCAGAATCCTGTACCAGGAAAACTTTCCTACCACTTGTATGAATGATATAGAATGAAGTAAACAAAATCAGGAGAATGATTTATATAATGATGACAATATTACTAAGCAAAACATCTGTGAAAGTCATAGAAACTCTAAATGCAATGATTTGGGAAGACTGATGTTGTTTCCTAATTCTTGGTAGAGAATCGACTAGATGTTCAGAAAGTGATATCCATTTTAGACATGGCCCCCCACAGCACTGAGTCACTCACAGACAAGGAATCTCTGATCATCCCCTGTGAAAACTTATCTTCAAATTTTCCAAATTCTAGTCAAGTTCTTCTGTTAGCTGACAGTCCAGATTAAAAGTCTTGTCCAACTTTGATGCAGTTTTGACACTCCTGCTAAGGGACTTCTGAACTGATTTGCTCATGAAGACAACCAAAACCGACTTTGATTACTTTCCCTCATGAAGGGGATCATTGGAGTGGATAATTGAAATCAGCAGATAATTGCCCATCTGGGTTCCATTGCCAAATCCTAACGCAAAGAGTTGGGTTCCTCTGTGGGGAGCCAGACTGTGGCACTAGTCCATTCGGGAAGGGGATATTAGGGTAGAATTATACTTTGATCTGTCATAAGGTTTAATGTTGTGCTAATTCTTTCCTTTCAGGGCTATGGATAGTAAACAACATGGGTCAAAGCCAGATAGGTGAGAAAGAATCTCGCCATCAGAAATATTCCTTCTTCAAAGCAGGATTCCTTCTTTCCAATGGACATACTATCCAAGCGGTTGGAGACTACATCCTAGCATTTAAGGTACTTGATATAATTATATTATATTAATGATAATTAATATAATTAATGATAAATAAGATAACTTGATATAATTGTGCAGTTACAAAACTGCACAGAATCTCAGAGGTGAATGGGATCCAGGGGCCATCTAACAACTTCTTACTACCTATGTGACTTTGGGTGTCACTCAACTTTCATGTTTCTCTGTTCCCTACTCTGTAAAATGAAAGGGTTAAACTAGATAGCTTTTATTACTATGATCAAGTGAAAACCTAAAAAAGAGTCTCTTCTGAACTATGACCCACAACTGGTCATCCAGCCTCTTCTTGAAGACTTCCAGAGAAGAGAAACCATTGTTTCTCAGGTAGCCCACTCTACTTTTGCAGACCTCTAGGGAAATTGTTACTGTTATTACTATTATTATTTAAGTGGAAATAGGGTCAGGTTAGCAAGTAAAATAGAAAGTGAGGATGTACACTTCAACATAATTGATTGGTACTGTATGGCTAATGGAAAGGGTGGATAATCAGCTCATTATAGTCCCAGGACATGAAATTTTTACATTCTATTGTCTACTTTTCTGGATTACATTAAAAATTATGCATGTGTGGTCATGAGAAGAACAGGGATATGAGTCAGAGTGACTGTTCAAATCTCACCTGTGATGATGTACTACCTGAGTTTTCAGACCAGATCAACCAAGAGTCAACTTCCCTGGCAGGAAGGCACTTAGATTTTCAATGGATAAGACCAAAGGGCAGGGAAATTAATGCATATTATCCTGAATTGACAATGGTTTGGCATTACTTCTAATGATACTACGGAAATGAAAACAAATATACAGGATCCCAAGATTATTTTATTTTATGCACACAAGCAAAAGTGGGAAAATAGAGTGAATTATCCAGAGAATTAAGGTTCTAAAAATGTCTCATGAAATATCCAAATAATTGAAATAAGACCATATTTTGAAAAAAATAATAAATTAATCAGGATAATTACTGATTCTCTTCTTTACTTTGCTTCTTTCAACACAACTGAAGTATATGTATAGTTTCATCTTGAAGAGGAACATATGAGGAAATGGAAAAAATGCAATCTTATTCCTCTCTTGCTCTTAAAACAACTTTAGTTGGTGTCTGCCTAGTGTTTCAGGGTCATACAATGTCATAAAACTTGAGCTGGAAAGGGAATGATTTTTCAGACTTCTACCTTTAGACACACCCAAACTGCCTAACTCCAAACAAGGACTTCGTGTTATCTTAGCACATTTATGACAGCCTATTCTCCACTAAACAATGGGGAATAATAACTGGGTTCTTTGATGAAAGCGTACAGTCAATGCTTTGAAACTACACTGAAACCAAGGGCTATTGTTACTGGTGACCCATTAGCAAGGCTCTGGTCTCACATGGACTGGGTTGACCTTGAGCACTTCTCAATAATTATGCTTTTTGGCTCATGCCTTCCCAAACATTTCCTGTGGAAAACTAGAATTTGATTTATGGTTAGGCTCCATAAGAATAGGGACAGGATCCTCAGTTCAGATATAAGTACTCAGGTATTGCATTAGATGTAGGATAGATTTCATAGACCACCATTTAATCAGATGGCCAAAAAAAAAAAAAAAAAAAAAAAGCAAAGGAATTGTACTTGAACCCACAAATAATCAAACTATCTCTTCTTCCCTCTCTGATGGACCTCTATCTCCAAACTTCTAGTACCACCCTGGATCGAGGACTTCTTGACTCCATGTGACTCTTTCCAAGTCTTCTTAGCCTTGTGGTATAGCTTATACATATCCCCATCCAAGAAGCTTACTGGGGAAGTGAATTAATTTTGCTCCCCCAGGGCATGCCTGAATTTACCCAAAGCATTCACAGAAGTATCTGGTACTAAGCTCAGGCAGCCAATAAGAGATCTTTCCAACAACAGATTTACTTCATACTTATTATATGAGTCATAAAACAATCTATAAAATCTAGTATGTCTAAACAGTACCAATAGAACAATGACTATAAGAATATGAACAAAAACAACCCTAAAAGGCAATTTGAATTAATTGTAGTAAGAAATCTCAGTTTTGGATAACAGTTGATGAAATATAGCTCCTTCCTCTGAGAAGTGAGAGGTGGGGAACTACTTGGGTAGAGTGTTATATACAATGTCAGATGTACTGGTTGTATTGGTTAATTTTGATTAATTACTTTTCTTTGTTTACAAAGTAGAACTTAATAGGTGGGGAAATATGTTAGGAAATGACTAGTATAAAAACAAATGACATCAATAAAGTTTAAAAATTTGAAATCCTTATCCTGAGATTTCCTGTTAGGAATGTGATTTGTATTCATATATTCAATTAAAATGTATAGAATATTTACATAATACCTACCATGTGCCAGGGACTGTGCTAAGGGCTTTACAATGATTATCTCATTCGATTTTAACAACTCTGGTAGACATTATTAATTAGCACTTTTGGGAAAAAAATGTACCTATGATACATCTATATTGATAACATTTCCTCCATCACCTTCTTAAATGTAGGTAATCATCAAAATAGTAACTCAAGTTCTGGTGTGTAGCATTTTGAAAATGTAACAGTTGTCTCTTTTGAGCTGGTTTGAACTAGCTTCAGTGGACCCTTTGTTGCCTTTTTGCTTTGATGCACCCCATTAATTATGAGGATCAAATGGGATAACATATGCAAAATATGTTACAAACCTTAAATCACTATATAAATGCCTGCAGTGATGATGGTGATGGTGATTATGGGGGTGATGCTGATAATGATGATGATAACAGTGGGATAGAGGAGACCATGAGTTCTTGAAGACTGTCTCCAGATTACAAATCAAAAAGATTTTGAATACGGCCCTGTGATGAACTCTATGTCCATTGTCTGATACCCAGCCAAATTAAAGGCAGAGAAGCTCAACCAATAATAATGTTGGTCACTAGATGATGAATATTTTTATATAATCACAGAACCTCAAATTTGAAAGAAGCCTCAGATATCACCCATTTCTGAATAGGAATGTGTTTTAAAAACAATCCCAATGTGTAGCTCTTCAGATTCTGATTGGAGATCTCCAGGGAAAGGGACTTAACTACTCCAAGATAGCTCGCATTGTTAGGAAGTTTTTCTTTATGTCAATCTTAAATGTTCCTCCTGGCAGCCTCACCCATTGTGTCTGATTTTTTCCCACTGAATACAAGCAGAGCAAGTCTAATCCTTCTTCCATGTGTCAGCCCGTCAAATACTTGAACATCTAAAACACTGAGCTAGGTACCTTCAGCTCTGTTTTTGTACAATGACTCAAGAGCAGAGTCAGTCCCAGCCCTGAGCATGGAGGAGGCAGCAGTTAAAGCCCATGGACTGGTTCAGCTATCATAAGAATAGCCAGTAAAAACCTAGTTTCTGGATGTTATGGGAACCACCTGCTAGTGGCTGCTGGGGATCTAATTCTGACCAGCAGAATCTATTCTTTCATGTGAGAGAAAGCTAATGATACAAGGAGATTGAGAGGCAGTTGCATTCTCTGACCTCTCTCCTCTTCCTTCTTGCCTCTGATTTATTTCATTCCCAATTCACAAGCAACATCTGCATCAGTAAATTTGCTAACAGTAAAAGCTGATTTATGACTCCTTCACTCTGTTCTCAAGTGTATTATGATTCATAACTCTGGGGGCTTTGGAGAACTGACCCTCACCCTTTAATGGTACAGTTCCCTTTAACCCTTTATAGGCTTTTTGGGTTTCATACTTAGGTGTGGTCCTCAACATCTGGACCCATTGGATCACTAGCGAGAGATCTGGAAGAGAGACTCAAAAGGTCATCTATTCCAATCCCTCCATTTTGCAGATATCAAAAATGAAAACAAGGAAGGTTGATTTAGTCAATTGTCAATACACATTCATTAAAGCTGTACTCTGTGCCATCACTGTGTGTGTTAAGCTCTGGGGATATAAACGAGAAAAGCAGAGTCAGTCCTTGCCCTCAAGGAGCTTACAATCTATCAATATACAAGAAGAAGCTCCAAAGGGCTTCCAGAATCTTGATGGGGACATAATGTTTGTAGAGTTAAAGCCAAACAGAGCAACTGATGAAAAATGAACTGGAAAGTTCAGAGTTTGTGAGGAGTTTATTGCTCCATTTTTTAGTCTTCCAACTTGTGTGGAGAGGCAACTGAAGTAATTGAAAAGATGTTGAATGTCAAAACTGAATCAATCTTCATGATACTGATATTTCATAGGTATCATGAAGGTAGCATGATGCTTGTGTAATCAATTTGCACAAGATCACACAGGCAGTAAGGATCAGGATGGAGTATGACCCCAGCTACTTGGCATCCCTTACACCATTCATATTGTGGCTCCCCAAAAGGGTGAGTTTTAAGTGGGTTTATGATCACACCACATTGGTGTCTTTGGTAAATGGTGTGGTTGTAAGTACACTTGTAGGAGGCATTGTGTGATATTGGAAGAGAGAATCTGTGTAAAAAACAAACAACCTTTCAAATTTTAAAACAATTCATTTAGAAAATTTGTTTTTTGTTTTGTTTAGCTGTGTGATTAGGGTAGACACCTTTTGGTTCATAAAATGTGGCAAGTCTTCAAAGAGATGGGAATACCAAATTATCTTTCTTATCTCCTGAGAAAGATCAAGATCAAGAAGCAATAGTCAAAATTCAACATGGAACAACCGATTGGTTTAAAATTGGAAAAGTACGACAATGCTGTTTTTTGTATTTGTTTTATTAACTTATATGCAGAATACATCATGAGTATGCCAGGATGGGTGAATCAAAAGCTGGAATTAGGGTTGCTGGGAGAAATATCAACAATCTCAGATATGCAGTCAAGACCATTCTAATGGCAAAAAGGGAAGAATTAAGAAGCCCTTTGATGAGGGTGAAAGAAGAGTGTAAAAAAGCTGGCTTGAAACTTGACATAAAAATAACTAAGATCTTGGCAACTGGTCCCATCACTTCCTGGCAAATAGAGGGAGAAGAAATGAAAGCAGTGTCAGATTTTATATTCTTGGGCTCAAAGATCACTACAGATGGTGACTGCAGCCATGAAATTAAGACACTTGTTCCTTGGAAGGAAAGCTCTGACAAATCTGCACAGCATACTAAAAAGCAGAGACATCACCTTGCCAACAAAGGTCTTTATAGTTAAAGCTATAGTTTTTATAGTGGCAATATATGCTATGAGAGTTGGACTATTAGGAAAGCTGGGTACCACAGAACCGATGCTCTCAAATTGTGGTGCACCACAAGAATTTTCACAATCCCTTGAACAGCAAGAAGATAAAATTTGTCAATACTTAAATTAAGTCAGTCTATTCTTTGGACAATCAAACACTAAAGTTGAAACTTAAATACTTGGCTACATAATGAGAAGGCTGGACTCATTGAAAAAGACCTTGATGTTGAGAAAGATTTGAGGCAAAAGGAAAAAGGCAGAGGATGAGATAGATAGTGACATGGAAGCAGTAAACATGAGCTTGGACAGACTTTGGGAAGTAGTAGAGGTTGGAAGAGCCTGGCATGCTATAGTCTATGGGTCACAAAGAATCAGACATGACTGAATGACTGAACAAGAAAAACACCTTCTGGGGTGTCACTTTCTTTGAAAGATTTATTGTTTTTTTAATATTATTTTATTTCTTAAATCTGAAACAGAGAACTTGCATAATTTTATGACTATTTTTGTAACTAATATAGGACACTTTGCATTTAAATAGATAGGTTTATAATTTGAAGGTACATCCTTCTGAAAATTCATTTTCTACCCATCTTCCCTATTTTGTGTTGTGGTACTGCTGGAAATCTATTATCCATCTTTGCAACATGTTGTAGATTAGTTTATATGCTAAACAATTTTGCCCTAGGCTGTCAGCATTTTCTATCTGGTAAGCAAAGTTTTTGCTGTCTACAGAATGGTAGCTTCTGGATTCTTTTGCTCTTCTCATTGTGGTGATTGCTTTCCATTGGCTAACTTTCTGTAGAAAATTTTGACAGTCTATATCAATTTCTATTCCTTTGTCCATTTCCCATTTTTAATCATAAATAAATTATTTGAATAGTTCAAGTCACAGTGATTACATGTACCTCTATTATTATCTTCATCTGGTTTTTATTCTTTCATCTAATTTGCTACTGATTCTGGTTTTTGTTCTAATCAGTCTAAGGTCTGCCTGCACTCATACAATCAAATCTGCAGGGTCTCTAATGTTAGCAACCAGATATTTGCTTTCTATAAGATATAGTTAATATTTTTCAAATGATGTTGCTTACCATTTTCAGGATGTTCCCATTTTTTTCTTTAGTTTTCATAATATATAGGTTTGAGGCTTCTGTATAGTTTATAAGCTTTTGGTTTTTGTTTCTTAATCAAAATCATTTGATTTAGATTCAGAGGACCTAAGTTACCAAGTCCTTCGAATTTAATCATGTATAAGCTTATTCCTTTTGGAGGACCTTGTTGAATTCTTTATTGAATTTCACTCCACCCCATCCTCCACAACAGATGTTTGTACATAAGGTATGATTATCTTCTTGATGGTATTTTTGTTTATGCTTATTATGAACTCTGAAAATATTTGTTAAGAATTTTTAAAAGTACTTAACTCAGCAAAAGCAAAATATGGTCTTAAAAGCTCTCTCAGCTGTCACTTACAATTTGTGTGATCTTAGAAAGTCACTTAATCTCATCTGTAAAACAAAGGAGTTGATTGGACCAGATGACCTTAAATCTATGCTCCAATGATTCTCTCATAAACTACTTCCAATACATATTTTGAGATCATACATGACTTTTTGATAGATACAAAATTGCCAGAAATGGTGCACAGGGATTTACTGATGATCAGTTCAAAGGAGACATGTAAGGAGTCTATGCTATGACCATGGAAGGAGTAATATGTAGAGTTTCTTTTTTTTTTTTAATTGAAGATTTTATTTTCAAAACCTATGCAAGGATAATTTTTCACCATTGATCCTTGCAAAACCTTATGTTCCAATTCCCCCTCTCCCCTACTTCCTCCCTTAGATGGCAAGTGATCCAATATATGTTAAACATGGTAAAAAATATATAGGCATACATATTTATACAATTACCTTGCTGTACAAGAAAAATCAGATCAAAAAGGGGAAAAAAAGATAAAGAAAATAAATTTTAAGGAAATAATAACAAAAGAAGTGAAAATGATATGATGTGATCCACACTCAGTTCCCACAGACCTCTCTCTGGTAGATGGTGCTCATCATCATAAGATCATTGGAACTGGCCTGAATTGTTGAGAAGAGCCATGTCCATCAGAATTGATCATCATGTAATATTGTTGTTGCCGTGTATGATGATCTCCTGGTTCTGCTCGTTTCACTCAGCATCAGTTCATGCAAGTCTCTCCAGGCCTCTCTGAAATCGTCCTGCAGATTGTTTCTTACAGAACAATAATATTCCATAATATTCATATACCATAATTTATTCAGCCACTCTCCAACTGATGGGCATCCACTCAGTTTCCAGTTTCTTGCCACTATGACAAGGGCTTATGCAGTGTTTCTTTTTTTTTCCTTTTTTTAAATTAAAGCTTTTTTATTTTTATTTTATTTTATTTTTTGCTGAGGCAAGTGGGGTTAAGTGACTTGCCAGGGTCACACAGCTAGGAAGTGTTAAGCATAAGAGGCCGGATTTGAACTCAGGTCCTCCTGATTTCAGGGCTGGTGCTCTATCCAGTGCACCACCTAGCTGCCCTCAAGCTTTTTTTTTTTTTTTCCCCAAAACATATGCATGGACAATTCTTCAACATTAACCCTTGCAAAACCTTGTGTTCCAATTTTCTTCCCCTTTCCCCTACAGCCTCCCCTAGATGGCAAGTAGTCCAATATATGTTAAACATGGTAGAAAAATATATTTATTCAGAGTTTCTAAAAGAAAAAAGGGATCCCATATTGAGAGTGAATTGTTCTATGCATTCTTGTTTATTGATGACTTTATGCTGACTATATCAACACCCTCAATATCTGAGTCTCCTCACTCCCAAGACTGAGCTAATGACCTTCACGGGGTTGAAGGAGGGAAGAAACAACAAGCAGATGAAAAATGTAAATTGTCTAGACTATGACGTTGTAGTTATATGGACAATCCATTGAAGTACTCCATCTGTGCATAATAAGCATTACAAATGAACTATGAACTAGACCCTCAGTTGAGTAAGTCAATTATAGAGGTATTTGGGAAATTGCCCAATGCTTTTGTAGCCATTATAATGGGGCTTTCCTATCCCAATGCTCACTCTCACTGATGGATACCAGATTCCCAAGCAAGTTGTACATCTCCCGCTCCTGAGGGGTTAGAGATGATTCTGATGTTCTTCCCCTACTGTTAACCACCAATGATTCCCTAAATTAATTAACATCAATTAACCTTTACAGAACAATATTTACTGTGAGGATATAGTAAAAAAAGAGAAAAACACGCCTTTTCTCCCTCCCTCCTCCAATACCTGGGGCATGCTCTTCCCAATAATCCTTTGATCATTAAGGGGAGGAGGCTTGATCTTAAAAGCAGTTTTTAGAAATCATTCCCTCCACCAAGTGACTTTTGAATTCTTCATAACCAATAGATGAATGACTCATGCTCCCTATCGACTGCCTTTGATCTATGTTGAATTAAATCGGTTGCTCAGGACTTTGCTTCTCACTATCATTGCCTCCAGCTCCCAGACTTTGGCACTCACTATTCTAACCTTTTGAAGCTCACTGGGTCATGGCTATCCACTATTTCTTTACTTCAAAGAAGGAATGAGCACATGCCCCAAAGGCAAACATGCAGAGTATTGTTCACAGGCTGCTTGTCATTTTTGGGGAGATCCTGAGACTTTTCCTCAAGGTCTTGCACATCTCTCTCACTTTCATAGTAGCCAATCAGGAAAGAGGAAGAGAAAGAATGAGAGATTCTTCTGGCTGATTGGTTTCTTTGGAGTATTCTCCAGTTTTGGATCAGCACCAGTGGAGCTCTTCACCCTGTGATTAGCAGAGCAGAACCAGTTACAGAATTGTGCTTCCTCCAAGCTGGAGAACAGGGCCTTTCTATTCTTGGTCATTAAGTCTTTCTGGGAGCAGGTCCTGCAGTCTCTTCCATCTGGGATGACCTCAGGCAGGTCATGCTGCCCATGCTCTGGGATGGAGTTCTATTGCTCAGACTTTTGTTATGCTTCAAGGATCTAGAGCTGCTGCTCTTCTGAGAAACAATGGTTTGTTTGTTTGTTTGTTTGTTTGTTTGTTCATTCATTCATTCATTTATTTAATTTATTTGATTATTTATTTATTTTTTTAACCCTGTTATCCTTTCAAGGATGCTATTCGGTGGCTCATCATGTGACAATACAGTCTCTAAAGATTACAACTTTGGGGCATTCAAAAGGAAATGGAAAGATGCATGTTGGGGGAAAGCTGGTAAATGTTTAATAACTGTGTCTCAGAAAACTTAGCATCATAAAATTTAATCAGCATTATTGGTATTACCTCTGCCCCTTTTATCAAGTCTAAATAATAGCTTTTTATTTTCAAAATATATGCAGAGATCATTTTCACCATTCACCCTTGCAAAACTTTGGGTTCCAAATTTTTCTCCCTCCCTTCCCCCCACTCTCTCCCCTAGACAGCAAGCAATCCAATATTATATTAAACATGTGCAGTTCTTCTATACATATTTCCACAATTATCATGCTGCACAAAAAAAAATCAGATCAAAAAGGGAAAAAATGAGGGGGAAAAGCAAGCAAATAACAACAAAAAAAAGGTAAAAATACTGTATGTGATCCACACTCAGTTCCCACAAACTTTTCTCTGGCTGCAGATGGCTCTCTCCATCACAAGCATTGGAAATGGTCTGAATCATCTCATGGTTGAAAAGAGCCACATCCGTCAGAAACTGATCATCATATAATCTTGCTGTTGCTGTGTGCAAAGTTCTCTACTCACTTCACTTAGTATCTCTTCATGGAAGTCTCCATGAAGAACAATATAAAATACATATAAGATTGTTTGGGAGGGAGGATGCTAGCCCTGGGGACAGGGTGGGAAGAACCCAGAAAGGCTTTGGGTAGAAGGTAGGTCTCAGAGATGGATTTTGAAAGAAAGGATAATTGTGAAGTTAGAGCACATTCAGATGGGGGGCAAAGGTCTGGAGATTGGAGATGAGTGCAGTGAATGGGGAAAAAGGGAAAGAGTGTTTGCTTAGACCATAGAGTATAATAAGGGGGGTAACATATAATGAGGCTGAAAAAAATTGCTGGATAGACAATTTATTTGTGCACTCCCCACCATGACTCTTTGAGTTAGGTACTATAAATATCATTATTCCCATTTTGCAGATGAATAGCCTCTTTTCTTTAACCTGACTTGCCAAAGTCACACAACTAGTAAAAGTAGCATTTGAACTCAGGTCTTCCTGAATGTAATATTTGCTCCATAGTGACCTTCAAATCACTTGACGAGGTGAATATCTATTACAAAGTTAAGATTTAATTCTGGCAGGTATTCAATGCCTCACACATAACTAGTGCTTAGGGAATCTTTGTTGAATTAAATCCAACCTGGAAAGCATCACTGGCAGACTAAACTCACCAACCCTCTGCTTCTCCTGTCCAGAAGTAAAAGCTAGGATTCTGTTTGGTTCAAGACCCAGTGCTGCTCCATGGTTACTGTCTTGTCCAGGGAAGGATCAAGGGGGCTTTGAAGCAGCCCAGCTGTAACTTGACTTGGATAGGGTTACCTAGAGTGGGGAAAGGCCAAGCCCAAAGGGGCTATTGAGAGAGTCGGGTCAGAGATCTGAAATGCCAGGAACCCTGCCAATGGGGAAGCGATGGGAGTCGTGTGCTGAGTCTTTGGAGGGAATGCTGGTGTGAGAGCCAAAGGTTTAAGATGCCAGAGGATCTCCTACAGGGGAGGGGTAGGAGCTCTAAGCCCTTTGAAATAGTCTGCTCTGCTTGTTAACCCACCGACCTGATGTCTCTCCTGGGACTGCTGAGCTCACCCTGGTTGGGTGGCTGAGCCCTTTGGCCAGTTGGACAAGTGTCCATTCAACTGCACAAACCTTTCAAGGACGAGAATATCCTGCTTTAGAAAACTGTGGTCAGTGTTGAGATCTCTTATGAGGGCTTTGTGTGAAGAGGGATCTGATTTTAAAAAAGACTATGTGCAGACTCCCAGTCTATGTACATGGACTTAAATTTCATGCCCTTGACTCTCTTCATCCGCCATATGCAATTGCCAATGCCTGTCAATTCTGTCTCTATCTATGTCACTCATATCTTAGGGCTCTAGGGACACTCCTGAGAGATTGCTGGCTAATCCATTAGCTTGAAACACCATTCTAATGTTTTCTCTCTACAGTTAACCATTGGTAATTAACCTCCCAGTTTCATTTAAGCAAATAACATCTATTAACCTTTACAAAGGGATATTTACTGTGAGGATATACTAAAATCAGAAAAAAAAAAAAAAAAGCACATTCCTCACCTCCAGAATAGCTAAGAAATATTCTTCCTTGAGAAGTTTCATGGCTTCAGAGATATCCTTGACTCTCTTCACCCGCCATATGTAATCGGTTGCCAATGTCTGTCAATTCTATCTCTCCAATATCCAATCATATTTCCGGGCTCTAGGGACACTCCTGAGAGATTGGTGGCTAATCCATTAGCTTGAAACACCATTCTGATGTTTTCTCTCTACAGTTATCCACTGGTAATTAACCTCCCAGTTTCATTTAAGCAAATAACATCTATTAACCTTTACAGAGGGATATTTACTGTGAGGATACACGAAAATCAGAAAAACACACACATTCCTCAACTTCAGAGTAGCTGAGAAATATTCTTCCTTGAGAAGAGTGGGCTTGCCCTTAAAAGCAGTTTTTATAAGTCTTTAACCCTATTCAGTGATTTCTGAATCCAGCATAGTCAAGGCTTGTTCAGTCATTTCTCAGTCATGTCCAACTCTTCATAACCTCGTGTGGGGTTTTCTTGGCCAAGATACTGGAGTGGTTTGCCATTTCCTTCAGCTTATTTTACAGATGGACAAACTGAAGCAAACAGGGCTAAGAAACTTGTCTAGGGTTACATAGCTAGTCAGTGACTGAGACCAGGTTTGAACTCAGGAAGAGGAGGCTTCCTGACCCCCGGCCTGACACTCTACCCACTACAGTGCCATCCAGCTGCTCCAGCATAGCCAATGGGCAATCTATTTCTTATAAAATCAGTTATCTCCACTCACGTGACTAATATTTTCATTTAGGACTATTAAAATAGCTTCCTAATTGCCCTGTTTTTACTTCTCTCCTTTCTAATCCATCTATGGAACCGTCAAATTAATATTCCTAAACCACAGGTCTGACCATGTAGGTCCTCATCAAGAATCTTCAGTGGTTTCCTGTTGCTTCTGAAATAAAATACAAACTCCTCTATTTGTCATTTTAAATCCTTCACAATATCTTTCCAGATTAATTGCACATTCTTTTTTCCCTATTAAAATACCCTATGGGATGGCAAAGCCCCCTGAGAGACTGGAAATGACAGGTTGAAGTGAGTTAAGGGTCCATCACCACCTTGCCTTGGATTACAATGGGGATAACCCAGAACTCTGAGCTATACCTTTCCTGAAAAAGCAGCAACTCCCAGTGCCCTGGCTCTACCCAAGCCCCTCAGCCCCTATTCAGGGAATCGAGCCTTTTAGCCTGGCAACTGCTTCTGCAACCCATGACTCCTCCGTAGCCATAGCTAGCGAGAAAGTTCTTGCCACCAAAGTCCTTGGCCCTACCAGCTGCTTCAATCTCAGAAACTGATAAAGTTTTATCAATATAAATAAGAATAAAGAAGAGACTTGACCATCTGGTTTGATCTGCAAAGGATCAGGGACTCTTTCCCCCGGACTAAAACCTTCCATGTGTGTTGTTCCCACCATTTATGAGTGGAAGGATTGTCCCCTTTCTGACTTTGCATCTCCAGTGTTTGACACAAAACAAGGGCTTTTTCATTCATTTACCCAGCCAAGGAAGCCTGCTGTGGGGGCCCTGTACCTCTCATCTTTGCCTTTGGGCAGATAGTCCAGGAAGAGCCCTCCTCATAATCCCACCGAAGATATTTAGCTGTGTGGCTCTGGACAATGTGCTTAACATCCCACGGGAATGATAAGGCCATTTACCTCTCAAGACTGTTGGGAGGATCTGGTGAGGTTGAAGTGCTCCAGCCATGGTAGCTCTTGTCTTTGGGAGGCTCTGGGAACACCCTTATGTACCCCCCACTTCTCAGAAGACATTCTGCTGTTCTCCGGATGCTCACCAACACATATGTCCGAGTGCCAGCAATCACTGGGGACTGGCTTGGTTCCACAAGTGTTTCAGGCTCCTTCTAATCCAGTCTTAGAGTTTTCAGGCCCAGAAATGGGGTGACTGGAACAGGTGTGGGACCTCACTCCAACAGGTGGAGGGAGCCTCTCTATTCATTGTTCTGGAGATGTTTCAGCCAACGCTGGGCCCTCATCTGCTTCCTGAGAACTGATCCCACATCCCCAGCTGCCGGCTGGACCTCTCCACCTGTTTGTCCCATCTCAGACTCAAGTTGTCCAAAATGCCATCTTTCCCTTACACTTGACTGTGGACTAAGCTTCCTTCCAGAGGAAACTTTATATGTCACTGAGGGACACACCATCCTCCTGTTCATCCAGACTCACTACACCGGAGTCAAACACTCATTGTTTTAAAGCTGGAAGAGCTTTAGAGCTCACAAAACATCCTCCCCCCTTTTATTTTATAGATGAGGAAACTGCGTCTTGGAAAGGTCACAGAATTATAAAATTATAAACCAAGAGCCAACCTTCATCACTTTAGGGACGAAGAAACTGAGACCCAGAGTGGCTGTGATTTGCCCAGATCTTCCCAACACCAGGCTTTCACCCTCATCCCTCCTCTGTAATGTCCTATATATATAAATATATATATATATATATATATATATATATATATATATGTATACACACATATGTATATATATAGAGAGATATTTTATTATGTGATGACATGAGATGATAGGATATGTTATGATATATATGATATTCTGTTATGATAGGATGTGATATCAGCAGTTAGAGCACCAGATTTGCAGTCAAAATTAGTCCCAAAATTAGACTAGTAAATCTTACATTTACTAGTTATGAGGCTGGGATAAGTGTCAGAGCCTCAGTTTCCCTATCTGTAAAACCAGGAGAAAAATACTTCTTGTACCTTCCCTCACAGGGTTGCTTATGGGACAGAAGGAAACAATACACATCAAGTGCTATTTAAGGATCAGTCGTGAGCATTTACCAAGTATTGTCCATTCTACCTCTGCATCTCCTAAGCTATCACTGCACACAGCTTCTATTCTCGTTCAGCCCTCATTACCTTACACATGGATTACTGTCATAACATCTGCATTGATTCTCTTGCTTTGAGACTCTCTCCTCTCTAATCCATCCTCCACACAGCTGACATGAATATTTTTAGAACATGGACCTGACCATGTGTTCCCTTCACTCAAAAAATCCTTAGTGGTTCCCTATTGCCTCTAGGATAAAAATCTGCAATTAAAAAAAAAATCTGCATTTAAAGCACTCTGAAAAGTGGCTCCTAGTTAGTGCTTACATGGAGGTTTGCCTAAATATAGTGGGGACTCTGAGGAGAGTCAGCATGGCTGATATACCATCAGGGCTCTGGAATCAAGATGACCTGGCTTCATGCTTCTAAAGCACATTAATTGTACAACCACACAAGTTGTAAAACCTCTTAAAGACCTAGGCCACTCTTTAAGGGAGCAATTCTTAACTCGAGGTCCCTGAACTTTTAAATCTATCTATCTATCCATCCATCCATCCATCCATCTATCTATCTATCTATCATCTGTCTATCTACCTACCTACCTATGTCTATGTATCAATCATTTAGTAGTCTATTCATCTATCTATCTATCTATCTATCTATCCATCCATCCATCCATCCATCCATCCATCCATTTACCTACATATCTGCCTCTCTCTCTGTGTCATTTATCATTTACCAGTCTATTTATCCATCCATCCATCTATCTATCTACCTACCTACCTATGTCTGTCTATATATCAATCATTTAGTAGTCTATCCATTCATCTATCTATCTATCTATCCATCCATCCATCCATCCATCCATCTATTTACCTACATATCTATTTACCTACATATATATCTGCCTCTCTCTCTCTCTCTGTCATTTATCATTTACCAGTCTATTTATCCATCCATCCATCTATTTATTTATCTACCTGTCTTGCTATCTATGTAGCTATATATGAATATAATTTATTTCTTTTGCAATCTTATATATTTTTTATTTTATTCATTTAACAACATTATTTTGAGCAGTAACTTCACCAGAATTCCCAAGAGGTCCATGGCATAAGGAAGGTTAAGAACCCCTACACTAAGACTAGAAATTATAGACAAGTGGCCCAACTGCATCATTATTCTGACAAAATAACAGGTCTAGGCAAATTAAATATGTATATATATACACATACATAGACATATTCATATATTATGAGGACATGTATATTATTGGGCACACATGTATAGATCAATGATGTACACACATAAAACATATGACATACAATCACACGATACACATGTGTACTTACATGTAGGAGTGTGTACACACATGTGTGGATACAGAAATATATTCAATATGGACACTATATACACACATGAGCATATGTGTATATACATATGCACATGCATACATAGACTGAAAAGGGAGTTTGAAAGCCATAGAGAAAAAGCCATATATACACAGGCACATTTATATGTGTGTGGCTTTCAACCCCCTTTCTGGTCCAAGTTGATATTACTTAACTCTGTATGTTTTCCATTCCCCCCAAGGAGCCTGCTATTTATTCTCTCTACTTGATATTCTTTTCCCACCTCTCTTTTTTTCTTTTTTCCTCCTTTTCTTTTTTTGTAGAATCCCTAGCTTTCTTCAAAATCCAGCTCAGGTTTCACCTCCTACATGAAACTTTTCTTAATTGTCCTAGTTGTTATATTCTCATTATTCATTTCCTTCAAATATGCAGATATATTTGTTACTCGTCTTCCAGTTCTTATCCATCTTTACGCCAAGCCCACCAAATATAAGATGAAGAAAAGACAAGTGCTCAGAGCAGAAGGCTAAAATTGTCTACTATGCTGTAGCATCATTTATCATGAGAATTATTTTCCCAATGCCAACTGCTCTTCTTTTTGTTTAATGAGCACTTTATTATTTTTTTAGAACTGAGAGAAAATAAGGGCTTGAGAATTTAACATATGTATTACAAAGATACTTATTAGGAAAGTACCATGATTTTCTGGATTGATTTTTTTTTTTTTTTTTTTTGTCAATCACTACTCTATGCCCTAGGTGGAAGTCAGCTCAAAACTTGCTCTAAGTCCCTTCACTGTTAGATAGACAGACAGACATACAGATAGATAATAGATAGATGACAGATACAACATTGATTGAACATTTACTATGAGGCAAGAATTTTGATAAGCACTGGGGATATTATAACAAGGAAGACAGGCTCTATCCTTCATGAACTTATATTCTAAAAGGAGAGGACAATTCATAAAAGGGTCTGGGAGGGGGAGAAAAATAGCAGACTTTTCCTTATTTATAAAATAAAGGAATTGGATTAGATGGCCTTTGAGGTTTCTTTTTGCTCTTAGCTCTATGATCCTATAAACAGTTTCACTATGTTTAATTATCAGCTATGACACTGCATGTTTATCCCAGTTATGCCTCTAGGATAAAACTCAAACTCTTCTGTTTAGCATTTAAAGTCTTTCACAAGCTGCCTCCAATCTATATTTCCAGGCTGATTACATGTTATTCCCATTTGAGCACTCCGTGTTCCAGCTGAGCTGGCCTGTTTTCGGTTTCCTGTACACAACATTCTGTGCCTCTGTCTATGTCTAAAAAATTCTTCCTCTTCTCTGCTACTTGAAACCTTTAATTTTGTTTAAGGTTCAGCTAATGCTCCGCCCTGTTATTGGTCCTTCTTCCCTTTGCTCAGAATACTAAGCTGATTCTATATTATTATTGTGAAATTTCATAGGATTAAATGTAAATCCTACACAACGTTTAAAAAATAAAATAATAGAAGATGGGGAGGCAAAAAAAGAAATGGGTGTTTTGGGATAAGTTTCAGAGTCAGTAGTAAACCTATGCTAAGTGCAATGCCTGGCACATAGTAGACACTTAATAATAAATAGTAGTTGGCTGTTGAAAAAGGTGAATGCTCTTAGGATGCATTTTTAAAAAACGGGCCTGTGTTTTATTGTAGTGAGGAAGCGCCTACTATCAATACAGATTGGCACTTGCTCTGTGATTCATGCAGTTAATGACCTTGGAGACTTACCTATATAAATAGATTCCTCATAGATTGATACTCCAATGAGATCTCTGTGACTCGGATGCCCACTTTGCCATCGGTTGCTTTAAGGATGAAGGAGGTGACAATTCCACTGTACTCTGCCTTGGTACCCAGAGGCTTATGTTCAGTTTGGGATTTGACAAGTCAGGAAGAATATAGATCAGTTCAAAGTCGTCCATAGGGCAAGTAAGATGGCTTAATATCATACAATATGAGAGTTGGTTGAGGAAACTGAGGATATTTAGTCTGGAGAAGAATAAATTTTAGGGGCCATGAAAGTTGTTTTTTGAGTATTTAATGAAAAATGGTTAGACTTATTCCATTTGGCCCCAGAAGGCTGAATCAGAAGGAATCATCGGCAGTTGCAAGGACACGAATCTGAGATTATAAGGGAAAACTTCCTGGTGATAAAAACTGACCTCAAGAGAAATCAGCTGCTTCAGGATGTGGTGGGGCTTTCTAGGGTGGTGTCGGTGGGGAGGGAGGGATGACTAATTGTTGGACATGTCTTAGAGAGGACTCTTGTTCACATATGGGTTAGGATAACCCTTTTTAGTCCTTCCAACTTCAAGATTCTTTGCTCTTGATTCAATAAGAATCCATCAATTTGGGGGATATTTGCATAGAAAAAGACTAAAGAAACATTTATTACATTGGAGAAAAGATCAGATTTGCCTTTCACTATTTTTTCCAGTTTTCTATTCATGTCTAAATATTTTTTTAAATTGTTGTTGTTTAACTATCTAGGAATCTCAAAAGCTCTGAGGGCCCTGAGTGGCCCTAGACCTCTGTTATCATTTCAGTTTCTTCCCACTGGGTGGTCCTCCTTTTGGGTGTTCACTGTCACTTAGAGCAGCTGTTTCCTGAGAGAGAATTGGATTGTGAGATGGTCTGACCACTGCTATGTTTCTACCTGAGTTTTATTAGCAGGATCTGTGACAAAGGAAAGGAATTGAAGCCTTCTAACAAATATCCCTAATTACAGGGCATTCTGCTTCTCTCACTCATTACATCATCGGATACAATCAGCCATTTGGCCCAGAATCAAAATCCCCATGAAACTGAGCACAGCTCCAGAGGTCTTTCAAGGTGCCGATTGGTTGAGGAGTTTTCTGCTATGGCCTACATTTTAAAATGTAATATCCTGGAACTGAAGGATAATCCTTCCTGTTCCTGAAGGCTATTTATCTATAGCTTTAATAACCAAGCTGGTATTAAGTATGAAGTCATTCATACAATCCACTACAGGAAGTAATAAGAGAAACTTCAGAGCTCCAATGGAAACTCAGAGAATAGAAAGAAACTCTTGGGTTGGAAAGTTCTACACAGTCTTAGTAATGAGGGATATCAGAGGTCATCTAGTCTCTCTCTTTTTCTCCCTCTTCTCTCTCTCTCCCATTTTCTCTCTCTGTCTCTGTCTCTCTATCACTCTATCTTTCTGTCTCTGGCTGTCTCTGGCTCTGGCTCTGGCTCTGTCTGTCTGTCCCTCTGTCTGTCTGTCTCTTCTTAGTCTTATCTAGTCTCTTGATGCTTCTGTTTTTCTCTCTGCTTCTCTATTTCTCCCTATTTCTTCTATGTTTCCCTCTTTTCTGTCTTTGTTTCAGTCTGTGTCTGTGTGTCTTTGTCATCTCTGTGTCTCTATCTCTGTCTTGTTCTCTCTCATCCCAATGTTTTTCTCTCTCCTTCTCTATTTTTATTTCCCTCTTTCTCCTTCCTCTCCCTCTCTCCCTCTCTCCCATTATATCTCTCTCTCTATTTCCTCTGTTTCCCTCTTCTCTCTGTCTGTCTGTCTCAGTCTGTGTCAATGTGTCTTTGTGTTTCTATCTCTTATCTCTGAGTCCCTTGTCTCTGTGTCTGTCTTATTCTTTTTCATCTCTCGATGTTTTTCTCATTGTTTCTCTTTCTACTTCTCTATTTCTATTTCCCTTTTTCTGTTGTCCTCTGCCTGTTTCTCCCCATCTCTCTGTTTCAGTCTATATCTCACTCTGTATCTGTATCTTTGTCGGTCTCTGTATCTCTGTCTCTGTCTTGTTCTCTCTCATCTCTCGATGTTTTTCTCACCGTTTTTCTCTTTGCTTCTCTATTTCTTGCTCTTTTCTCTGTTTCTCTCTTCTCTCCTTCTGTCTCTCTGTCTCAGTCTGTGTCTGTGTGTCTTTGTGTTTCTATCTCTGTCTTGTCTGTGTTTCTTGTCTCTGTGTCTGTTTTGTTCTCTCTCATCTCTTGATGTTTTCCTTACTGTTTTTCCTCTCTACTTCTCTATTTCTATTTCCCTTTCTTTGTTTTCCTCTGCCTGTTTCTCTCTGTCTCAGTCTGTCTCACTCTGTATCTGTAGTTCTGTCTGTGTCTCTGTCTCTGCCTCTCTCTCAGAAAAGAGTCCCAGACAGGATAAATAATTTGCCTAAGATCACATAACTATTAAGTAATAGGACTTGTCTTTGAACTGAGGTTCTCTGACTCCCAATCCTGGGTTCTGTCTTCTTTTTTTTCCCCTCCAAATTCAGAAGCGATTCAAGAATGAAATCCCAGACTGGGGGATGGGGGAGATGTTGCTGATCAAAAATATAAAAGTGAGGAGAGGGGTCATTCATCTCTGTACTAGAAATTCTTAACCTGGAGTTCTTGAATTTGTTTGCTAAACTATTTTTTTTTCAAAATTGCATTTCTATATAGTTGATTTTCTTCTTAGTCCTATATTTTTTAATTTTATCTTCTGAAAAATCTTATTCTGAAAAGGGGTCCATCAAATTCCCCTTATTGCTACAGAAATCTACAGAAATTGCTACAGAAGTCACAAAAAAAAAAAAAGAGGTTTAGAAGCTTTGTGAAATCCTTGTCTTGTTTTCTTTCGTTATCTCCCTCCCCCCCCCCCCCGCCCCCATCCTAGACTGGGTAGAATGGGATGAATCAAAGTTGGGTAAGGACCAAATAGGCTCAAAATAGGACAGATTTAGCCCTGAAAGAGATCTTGAAGGCCATCTAATGCAACTCCTTCATTTTACAGATGAGGAAAATGGAGCTAAGAAATATAGTATGGTGTGGTATGGTTTGCCCAAGATATAGCAAGTAGGAAGTAATGGAGCTGATAGCTGATATGAGAACTGAAAAGCTCCTGTTGTTTATCTTTGAGCCTGACCCTAATTGAGTCCCCCTTTTTTTCCCAAGGATTTCTGGTATTCTCTGATACTCATTTCTGACATCCATTCCCTCATTAATGCTTCCTTTGGCTCTTCCATTATAACTTTCTAGGAAGAAGTAAGATGCCCTTCAGCTTTAATCCATGCTATCTATTATGTTTCAGGGCAATGGTTTATTGGGTAGAATTTTGGGCTTAATGTCAGAGTAGATCTGAGTTCAAGTCCTACCACAGTCATTTTCTGGCTGTGTGACCCTGAGTGTGTTTCTTTATCTGTAAAATGGAGGTGATAATAGTGTCTACCTCCCAGCATTACATGGGAATCAAAGGACATAATATATCTTTGCAAAACTTAAAGTACTATATAAATGTTAGCTAATATTATTATGTTTGTCCAGCATTATACATTACAATTTAGCATTATTTTTTTATTAAAACTTTTTATTTGCAAAACATATGTATGGGTAATTCTTCAACATTAACCCTTACAAAGCTTTCTGTTGCAAATTTTCCCCCCCTGCTCTCCACCCCTCCCCTAGATGGCAGGAAATCCACTACATGTTAACTATGTTAAAATACCTGACAAATCGAATATATGTATACATATTTCCACCCTTATCATTGTTGTGTAAGAAAAATCGTATCTACAAGAAAGAAAAATCAGAGAAAGGAAACACAATGCAAGCAAACATCGATAGAGAGCATGGAAATGTTATGTTATGGTCCACATTTCACATCCCTCTCTCTGGGTGTATATGGCTTTCTTCACTGAACAATTAGAACTGGTTTGAAACATTTCATTGTTGCAGAGAACCATGTCCATCAGAACTGATCATCATATAGTATTGTTGTTGCTGTGTACCTTGATCTCCTGGTTCTGAATTTAGCATTATATTTTAAAATAGATATCACAAGGACAGGTAGATTTATCAAAGATAGGGATCACTGATTTTTTTTTAAATAAAGAAAACTTAAGTATTTATGATTTTTCCAAATAAAAAATAATTGTATTTGAAGGGTTAAGCATGAAAAAAAGACACTGATGGAGTTTTGTCTTCAGATAGGTTGGAGTTGTTCTGAATCACCTCTGTGATGAAACTAGCTCAAACTTTGTTTAACCATCTGTTCCCTTGTAAGGGATAAAGGATCTTGATACACATAGTCTGAAAGGATGGAGGGGACAATTTGTGTCGGATGAACTGATAGTTGTAACAAGGTCATAAACATGTAACCTTACCATGGTAGTTTGATTAACTAAATGGTTCTGCTGAAGCAGGTGAATATTTAGGAACTAGGTAGGACCTAAGAAGACTAGAAGGGACTGGAAGGAAGAAGTTTCAGAGACTTTACATCTTTAGCATCTAGAAACCTTGTTAAACCTTTTCCTCTTTTTTTCAAAGAAGAAAAAAAAGCACTAGCATGAAGAGACAGGATCATTGGGCAGGTAAATGAAAGACTTCCATAGATTAATTCAACGTAGTTAGGTGACTATTGCTAGCCAACAGTACTGAATTTGGACAGTTCAAAAGTGGGACCATTTGGGAGGGACCAAGACCAGATGATGAGTCCAACAAATGGATTTCATGGATCAAGAAGTGTAGGAAAGAAAAATCTAGGATCAAGTGAAATGAAACAATCCCATTTCTCAAGGAGTTTATATTTTAGTAAGGAATGCTGCTCACTTATGCAAAATATATTCAGAAGATATTGTTGTTCATCCTTCATTCTTGAAAAGGACAAATGACATCAAGAGGACAATATCTTGATTCACAAGTGGATTGGATTTAAACAAGGCAGAGCTGTGCAAATTGATCAGTCTCACTTTTTCCTCTAGAAAATAAAAAGTAATTTATAAGAGTGGGAATATCAGGAAGGGCTTCCCCTAGGAAGTAGTATCTGAGCTATATTCTTTGAAGGAAGGCAGAAGGAAAATCATAGAATGAAAGTACATTTTTAGCATGTTGGACAGCCTGGGCAAAGCCATGAAGGAAAAAGTTGGCACTTTACATATGGGGAACAGCAAATAGGCTCTTTTGACTGAAATGTAGATTGGATGAGGGGTGAGATCAATTCAGAATGATAAGTTGGACCCAGATTATGAAGAACTTTTAAAAATGCCAGGCAGATGGATTTGTGCTTGATCTCAGAGGGCATAGGGGACCATTAGAGTTAATTGAGCCCTAAAAAAATGAAAAAAGGAAGAATCTAGATTTGAAGAGACTCCTTAGGGGGCTACAGCAATAAGTTAGGACTGGGACTAGGGTGAGTGTGAGGAGAAAATTGGAGATAATTCACAGGGTTTTTCAGTTGCTTAGATAGGAGTAAAAGGCATATGGGAAAGTAAAGAGTTCGATATATCTATGTTTGCAAGCTTGAGTGACTGGAAGGATATGATCTTGGCTTTGTCAATATTCATCTTTAAGTGTTCTTAACCTGGGATGTGTGAAACTCCCCTCCTATATTTTCATAAAAGTATTTTATTCAAACTTTTCCTTTGTAATCCTTTGTATTTTGTTTAATGCAGTTATGTTATTCTGAGAACTACATATAGCCAAAGAAATCCATGGTTCAAAACGAAAAACAAACAAAAAAGGTTAAATGCCTGGCTTTAATAAACATACAGTTGAATAATAGGTAAGTGTCAATTGCTAACAAATATCAGTTTCTTGAATCCAAAGACTAAGATTAGTCATAGATTGGAATGAGGTAATGCAGTGGGTGAAACACTGGGCCTGAGTAAAACATGAGGAAGGTGTGAATTCAAATATAGCTCAGACATTTATTAGCTGGGTAATCTTAGACAAATAAATTAACTCCTGTCTGCTTTATTTTCCTCCACTGTCAAATGGAAATCACAATTGCAACTACTTCCAAGAGTTTCTGTGAAGATTAAATAAGATAATATTAGAAAAAAACAGAACATTGTACATAATAGATGTTTAATAAATGCTTGCTTTTCTTTCTTTCTATTTATTAAGTACCTCTATTTTTCTTTTTAAATGGAGGCTCTGGAAAGAGTCATCCAAAAAAAAAAAAAAAAAGAAAAGAAAGAAAGAAAGAAAGAGTCATCTAGTCAGAGTGAGGGGCCATTGAATTATTTTAACTGTTCCTCATAAGACTTAATTTCCATATCATTCACTATCTATTGGATTCTTTGTGATTTGTTAATATCTCTCTTACTGTTTGTGTGCTCCAAACTGGACAACATTTTTCAGGTACTGTCTGATCCTTTCTGAATATGATGAATAAAGCACAGCATAACCATCACTTCTCTTTATGCAGAAAATTGCAAACCAATATTGTATTAGATTTAGTATTTTTTTAGTACTATCTCCTGTGACATAAATTCAGACAAAAGTAATGGTTGCCTGAAACTTGCCATTTCTTTTCCTGTCTCTTTTCCAATTTATACTAAAGAATATGTATTCTCTGATTATGAGACTTCAGCTCTCCATCCCTTTTTTTCTCTTTGGCTTCCCTAATTTTTTTTTTTCTTGAATGTACCAATGTCAGATGAAGAAAAGAATCATAGAATGAGAGTACATGTCTCCTTGGAAGGCTGGTCCAAAGCTCGGACTAAAGGAGAAGTTAGGAGGGACATAATTAAAGGGAAAGTATCTCTAGGTGCAGCTATGAGAGATAACCATGGAGAGCCTAGGAATTGAGGAGACATGATTAACTCAATTTGAACACAATGTCAGTGCATAATATTTTCTGTCCGTTTACTTTAATTCACCAAATGTTTATTAAGTGCCTTCAGTGTGATAGGTCTCAAACTTGTCAGTGAGTTGGGGGGGATGTCTACCCCAAGCATGTGAAAGTTTCCTCCAGTGCAATGGGTGGATGAGAAGAATTTGCTCCAACCACCAGGATTGAGGCTGAAGCAGATGCTTAGAGTTTGGTCAGACACTGAAGAAGCTACAGTCATCCACTGCATCCTGGGCTTTTGCCACTCATCCTGATTTTTATCTTGCTACTAGACTTTGATGACTCAGGAAGAGAGTGAGACTGACAATTTTGTGTGACTCTGCCTCATTTAAATCCAATTCACACGCCAGTCAAGAAATCATCCTGTGATGTCAGTGGTTTTAAACAAAGCTGTTCTTGCCCTAAAGGAGCTTATGTTTTACTCAGGAAAATGTTGCTTACTCAAGAAAAATAAACAGAACTTTAACCATGAGAAAGATGATAATCCAGAGCTATTTGATTATGAGCATATTTCTTTAAATAATGGGTCAGAGAATTAAGAATGTGATTTAAAAAATCTTTTGAGGGAAACTTTCCATGGCTTTGTATCGTCAGAAATAGGAGCAAAATGAATGGGCATTGCCCTTTCTGTCTTTGGCTAAGATTACCCTAGAAACCAACAAATGCATTATGGAGAGTGGTTGGACACCATAAATGAGTCCCAGAGAATACTTTTATTTATTTATTTATTTTGAGGGGATGGAGTCTATTTCACCACATCACATTGCCAATCCAGAGATTTCATGGGGGTTGAGATGGAACAGAAA
>JAJPUD010013337.1:0-29356 GCA_023553655.1 Myrmecobius fasciatus
AAAAAAAAATCTGAGGAGCTACCACAGTGTTTATCCTTCATTCCCTGAAGGAAGTAAGATCATATAATCAAGATTAAACAAATATGTAAACTTAGCTAGTTGCTTGGCTACATTTTATCTTAACATATAGTTGGTTTTGCAGTAAAACTCTTATAGTAACAAAGCAGTATTTCTCACTGTCTTCCTATTAGGAAGTTGCAATGTTCACTTAAATCACCACACTTTTCTTTTAAGAAATCTCCTACTTAGAATTGTAGGTCCCTCTCTTTGTCAGAACACTTTCTGATGATAATCAAAAGCTTAGGATGGTAAGGTGTTTTTTTTTCCTTTCTTTCTTTACAGCCTAATTCTTCATTTAATGCTTCTTTTTGAAATTTAGAGAGTTAAAGAGAGAGTCAACCAACCCAACCCACTTTCTTTTTAAACCAAGACCTGTGTTGTGTTTCAGATTCTGCCTCTGACACTTATTACCTGTGTGATCTTGAACAGGTCACAGCTTCTCTGAGCTGAAGTTTTCTCATCTATAAAATGAAGACTAGATTGTCTCTCTGATCCCTTTCAGCTCTAAAACTATGATTTGAAATCATTGATTGAGAGAACTTCTGATGGAAACTTCCATTAGCAATGCAGATCAGCAATTTATCTGTAATTTCAGGAGAGGCACTGAGAGACTAGATAACTTTTCCAGGGTCACATATTCAATATGTATCCAAGGCAGGCCTGAATCTGAAGTCTTCTGAACTCCAAGGTTCTGAACCCCAAGTCATTACTTTGGCACTTTCCCTCTCTGCCCCCCTCATTTTACAGATTGAAAAATTGAGTTCCAAAGAAGAAAAAGAAGGCCACACAGTTTCAGAAACTAGGTCTTCTGGCTCCTAGTCTAGAGTTCTTTCCAAAATTGAGCCACTTCTTTTAATAATCAGTGTGTTCCAATAAAGAATTGTCCTGTTTCAGGGTTTGGGGTTTTTGGTTTTTTTATGTTTTTACTTGCTATTATAATTCCCTCTGGCTTTTATATGCCATTCTTCATTCAAGAAGTGGTGGCAAGAATGCCACAAGCCAGAGCTGGCCCAAAGGAAGAATTAGACAGGGTTTGTTCTTGGTACCCTTCTAACTTCTTCCTCTTGATTTTTCTTTCCCATTCTTCTCCTTTTCCTCAATCTCCCATCTGTGTCATGCCTAGTTGAGGCAATTAAAAAAAGAAAATCCAAGAAAATTAGTGGGTAAAAAGCCAATGGTACAGAGCACCCAGTGACCAATTTAGAACCAATCATTGAGACTGAGGTAACCTGGATAGACAAATAAGTGTAGTTGAGAAGTATTATAAAGAGTGAAATGCTTGCCAAACGTGATTCCTAATGCCATGGCATATTGTATTCAACAATCCAGTTTACTGGCCTACATTTAGACTATGACACTTGCTATTGTGGTTCCTAGACTCTTAACATTCCCTTTCCCATTTTTATACCTATTCTTTGGCTCTCTCTCCCATTCATGAATCTTCATTTTCTTCTCTACTTCTTGGTTTCCTTCAAGTTGCCTCTTCTGCTGGATTTCTTTCTTAGTCTCTCTTGCTACCATTTACTTTTTATCTATCTTACATTTACCTTGCTTTTTACATATTGTCTGCCCCATTAGAATGTCAGCTCCTTGAGCTTTTCTTTGTGCCCTTTCTGCTTAACACAGTGCCTGGTACACATTCAAGTGCTTAATCATTGTTTGTTGACCCACTGACTGGTGTTCCACATAGCATCCAAGTGAAAATAAAATTCCCTCTGCATGATTAGGTTCTCCAGATGTTTCTACTTGCATATGATATTGGGTTGGAACGCTATGGGCCTGACTCAATGAGGTCTATGACCTCCTGAAAGAGGTTGGCTTAGAAAATAGCATTTGATGAAGAATCAGATCATAGTCTTTGAGCTAGAAGAGACCTTAGAAGCCATATATTTAGTCCAATTTCATCATGCTAGGGAAGATAAAATCCACAGAAATGAAGGGGCTTTCCAAGGTTACATAGATAAGTGAAGTGATACAAGTATGATTTGAAAGTAGATCTTCTGACTTCAAAGCCAATGTCCTTAACTATTTCCCAGTATTTCTCTATTGATACTGTTCAGATTCTGACATACACCTGAATGGATAGTTCATTGAATTAGTCAATAATCAATCAAAATATAGATATAGATAGATGTCTCTCTCTCTCCTTATTTCTTTCTCCCTCACCCTCACCTTTACCCTCTCCTTCTCTCTCTCTCTCTCTCTCTCTCTCTCTCTCTCTCTCTCTCTCTCTGTCTCTCTCTGTCTCTCTGTCTCTCTCTCTCCCCTCTGTCTCTCTCTGTCTCTGTCTCTCTCACTGTGTGTCTCTCTCTGTCTCTGTCTCTCTCTCTGTGTATCTCTCTCTTTCCATATGTTTGTATGTATATGTATCTTGGAGAAGCTTTAGAGATGGACAATTCTGGACCCAGTTTATTGGGATAGGAGGAGAGTCAGTCAACGGGTATTTATTAAGCACTTATATATGCTAGACACTGTGTTAAATGCTGGGGATACAAATGGAATTAATAAGGAAAATTATCTTTGTCCTCAAGGAGCTTACATCCTAATAGGGGAAGACATATAAAAGAGCTGTTGAAAAGGGATAAGAGAAAGGAGATATTTGAGTGAGAACATGGTGACTAAGTCCAGGGAGTGGGGGATATAACAGCTTGGACCTCTCCCCAAAATAGAAGTCTAAGAAGAATTTGCTCATGGGAGAAAGGGCCCATAGTTGTAGAGGAGTCAATAGTGTCGTGGTAATGTAGTCCAGAACTGAAAATGGGAACCTTCTCCAAAAATGGAGCTTCTGGTAAGAATTTAGCAAAAGAGGGCTGCAGGAGTGGGATGAGGAGGCAGTTGTGGCATAGAAGCACACCTGAGGAATTGTATGTCCTTTCAATGATCCCAAGCTACTCCCTTTTAAGTCCAACTTTGCTAGATGGCTATGAATCATAAAATACCATGATCTTGAGAGAAAATCTCAGCTGACCACAAGAGTGGATAAAAGTAGGTTTATAGCAAGTTATAAATGTTGACAATTGCCCAGGCAAGAAAAGTGACATCATCAAGGACACATATGACTGGAAAAACAGAGGAAGTCCTCAGTGGGCAGGACAGTCTGAGTCATGTATTGGGATGTAGAAGATGTTGACCTACTCCCCCCCCAAAAAAGTGTCCCCAGCACACTGAGTCAATATTTGTGGAGGTTTTGGGGAAGGATTTTCACAAGACTTGGAGAGGATGAAAAAGTATGGATGAATTGTATTTGTATTACAGGAGAGTATACCACTCTCCAGAATTGATGATATCATGGACCCATGAAAATATAACAGAAGCTCCAACTTTTAAAAAGCAAACATCATATTTAGAAAGGCATTTTGGTGTAGAGAAAGATCCTTGGAGTCTGGAAGATCTGTGTTCAAGTCCAACATTTTACACATACTGGTTATATAACAAGAGAACATTGTATACAGTAACAGCAATGCTGTTTGATGAAGAATTGTGAATGACTTTAACTATTCTCAACAAGACAGTCCCAAAAGACTAATGCTGAAGCATACTATTTGCCTCCTAAAAAAGAACTGATGGTGTTTGACTACAGACTGAAATGTGCTATTTTGTACTTTCTTTGATTTTTTTTTCTTTTATTCGTGTCATAAAAAAAAAGCCATCTTTTTTTTTGTATGGCCCTTTCTGGTGGTCTCCAGTATTAAGGACACTGTTCAAAGTGCAGGTTAATATAAAGTAGGTTTATCATAAATGATAGATCAGAGTTTGTTTCAAATTTCTGGCACCCTTATATAGCTCATGCCAGTCCAGAGAGGCTGCCTCTACCATGCTATAATAGGATCTCAGGGGTCCTCTTACCCAGACATGCTTCCAGGAGCACACCAGTGCAATCTTTATCCAAAGAGCTCTGAAAATCCTGCAGAAATGCTCCCTCTTATCAGCTAACATCCTCATCCGGGTTTCCCCTAGGACTTAAGAGCTAGAGAGGGTTTTTTTTTTTTTTAAATTAGCATAAAAATACTGTTCAAGGCCGGACCTTCAGAAGAAGTACCTGGCTTAAGGTGCAGTATGTAGTAGTTGCTCTACAGCCCTCAGGTAGCACGTTCTCCATCAGGGCAAGAATCAAGCTGATTGTCTCTTAATTTTAGCTCATTCTTTAATTGTCTACTTTCCATGTTCCCTTAAGCTTTCGGTATTAAATTAAGCCCTTGGAGTGTTCCAGGAGCCCAGTGATACATGTTGATTAGTGTGCTGGAGAACCAAGACACAAAGCAGCAGCCTTTCATTACAGAGGAGAATGTCATTCCCGTCTTGGTGATTACTGCCCTATTGTATTATTTACTTTCATTTATTATGACTTTTGCTTTTAAAATGGAAATCTAAACACCCCAACAGGAGATCATCAGAGCAGAGGGACCTAGGATAATTACTAGTGCCCCAAGTCAGCCTCCTCCCCTTAAACTTTCCAGGGTCTGGGAGTGTGGTTTGATGTGAAAATGTTTTAAGGATTAAAGGAGTAGGGATGGGGGTGGGGAGGGAGGGAAGCATACTGAGCCTAAAACAATGGTGGAGATTAGGAGACAAATTTATTCTAGTAAATTGGCAAAACCCTTTGGAAAAAAAACCCAACCCAACCAACATCCATGAGCTTACCAGAAGGAGCTCCTTGTTGCTTGAATATAAAGCCTCTTCAGGCTCATGCTGAGCAGAATTTCATTAAAAATGATTACCGACAGGTGTTCCTTCTAGAAAAGACCTATGTTATAAATAAATAAAGGAACTGTGTTTTTCTCATAGGTGATACGGAGTAACCGTATACTTTTCTGGGTATTGGCGATGTGGGGAGCTGGGCCAAGGTGGGGGGAGAAATGATGAAAGAATCTCAAAGAAACCAGCTAAATGTCTTTCCCACCCACTCCCAAATTGAGTTTATTTATGGTTCTGTTTGATTTGCCAGCCCACGGATCTCAGCCCTTAAGAGGTTTCCCTTGATAGGTGTGATAAAATTGCAGTGAAGTGTCATAGAACGTCAGAGCTGGGATGCAGTGTATTGGTCCTGGGATCAGGAGGCTTGGTGATGCTCTGTGACCTTAGGCCAAGTGATTTGTCCTTGTGCTTCATTGAGTTTCTCAACTGTTGAAAGAGGAGGTTGGACTAAATGTTTTCTGCAATCCTTCCCAGTTCCAGAGCCATGGTCTAGCCTTAACACCTTATTTAACAGAGAAGGAGACCGAGGAACAACAAAAGTATGTGACTTCTTATAAAGAACCGAAGTTAGCACCCAAGTCTCTTGACTTTTAAAACTGTGTGGTTCCCCTCCCTGCCTTCCGCCCCTTCTATCAAAATTAAGCACACAGTAATTCATATAATAATAAGTTACTTTTTAATAGAGCCTTAGGGTTTGCAAAGCACTTTACACATATTAGTTAATTTGAACTTCATCAAGTCATGGTGAAAGTAGAAGCCCAGAAGAGATCCAGGAGGGTTTCCTTTTTGGAGTTTTATTACCTCCAAAAGGTGTTCACCTCTATTGGAGAATTTAGCTCTGAAGGAAGTTAAGGATTCCAAAAGGGGAGAAAAGGAGGGCTTTCGGAGAAGGTCAGACTATTAAAGTTTTCATGTTACATAGCTTATGTTCAGCACTTGAAGGTTTACAAAACATCTTCGCAACAGTCCTGTTGAGCTGCATCTCTGTAGCTCTGTTTCCTGACCAAATTACCTCTTAAATTCATAAATGGAGGAGTCAGGGATATTCTTCTTAGCACAAAAAGGAGAAAAGCCTTCAGAAAGGCATTTCTTTAGGAAAGATAATTGGTTTTGTATTAGTCTCTTTGGCAAATACATCATCTTTGCCATAATAACTGCTGTCTTAGAGGCAGCTAGGTGGTGCAGTGGATATTGCACCAGCCCTGCCATCAGGAGGACCCGAGTTCAAATCTGGTCTCAGACACTTAACAATCCCTAGCTGTGTGACCCTGGGCAAGTCACTTAACCCCAATTGCCTCAGCAAAAAGCAAAAAAAAAAACTGCCTTCTTAAACTCAATGGATAAATAATAGTTCATAGCATCAGAGGATTTAGAGATCACCCATTCCTTTATAGGGGAAGAAACTGAGGCACAGGCAAGTTAAAAGGTCTGTTAGCCAAGGTAGTAAGTAGTATAGGACAATAATGTCAAACTCATATAATAATAACCAGCATTTTTATAGTGCTTATTATAGTCAAGCACTATGTAAATACTTTACAATTATGATCTCATTTGATCCTCACACCAACCCTGGGAGGTAGATGCTATTATTATTATTATCCACATTTTATAGATGAAGTAACTAAGACAGAGATTAAATGAATTGTCCAGAGTTACACAACTAATGGCTGAGACCAGATTTGAATTCAAGTCTTCCTGAATCCAGATCCAGTGCTTTATCTACTGCATCACTTAGCTGCCTCACATAGAAATAGAACCACCAAACCCTGCATAAGTATCCCTGCAGATTGTATGTTGACTTAGAAAACCATTTATTAACATTATCTATGTTTTACTGTATTATTATTATTTATTTAGTAAATATTTCCAATTTATATTTTAATCTGGTTGGGGCAGCATTGGGGAGAGCTTCCAGCTGCTTTCCTGCAGGTAGTGTATTTGATACCTCTGATATGGAATATAGAGCACCAGACCAAAAGGTCAGAAAAAACTAGATTCAAATTCTGTCTCAGGAGATAATCCTTATTAGTCTGACCTGTGCAAGTCATATAACCTGTCTGAGCCTCCATTTTCTCACCTATAAATTGGGAGTGATTACAATAGTACCTACCTCATGGAACTGTTGTAGATTTGAAATGACCTCTGGTTTATTAAATGTATTGATATCTTAAAGTAATATAGAAATGTGAGCTGGTAGAAATGATAGATAGTAGAGCAGAGGATCAAACCTCTTCAGATTGAAGGGATCTTCAGATTTCAAATCTAGTATTTTCCTTCCGCTTCCCTGTGCTGCCAACCACCTTGACAATTCATGTTTTGTCATATTGAATCTGCTGTGGAATTTCTATTAAGTCATTTGGAACATGTGGAACAGAGGGCAGTGAATCCATGGCATTCATGATATTTTTTAAATGTGGGTTTTCTCAGAGCCTTGACATAAAGAACTTATTGGACTTCATTCTCTAGGATGGTCCTTTGATTGTGACTCTAGACTCGGGAATTATCTAGACACAATTTTTTTAAATAAATTATTCAGATTTGTCTATTGGAAATGGTCTTAGTTCTTGGGATATTTTTTGGTCTCTGTACCCTATTGCTATAGTTACTGTAAGTTTTGTGGTATTTCTTTTTTTTGTCCCAAGGAATTCAACTTGTACTGTTTACTCATTCGTCTAACTGCAAACAGCCACTGGGCTAGGACTAAATGTTTTATAAGCAGCTGGGTGGCTCAGTGGATAGAGCACTAGACCTGGGGTCAGGAAGATTTGAGTTCAAATCCAGCCTCAGACCTTTACTAGCTGTGTGTCCCTGGGTAAGTCATTTAATCCTGTTTGCCTCGGTTTCCCCATCTGTAAAATGAGGTGGAAAAGGAAATGGCAAACTACTCCAGTATCTTTACCAAGAAAATCCCAAATGGGGGGACAGAGTCAAACATGACCAACCAACTAAACATCAACAACCAAAGAATCCCTTTCCAAGATCTTCAAACCAAGTTTCAAATTCCATTCTGGCAAGCACTGGTTAATCAGAAAATGTCACTGGCCAACAATAAGGAACTCTCTACTCCATCTACATCAAGACGTACATCAAATGGTACTTATAGTCCATCCCTGAAACTGGCTAGCTGCAAAACTCTGGCAAGTCACTTATTCTCTGAAGCTTGGTTTTTTCATTTCCAAATGGAATAATAATAATAATGATAATAATAGCAGCAGTTAGCATTTGTATAGTGCTTACTATGTATCAGACACCATATTAAAATGCATTACAATTATAATCTGATTTGATCCTCACAACTACCTTGGAAGGTAGGTGCTATTATTTTCCCCATTTTACACATAGGAAACTGAGGCAGACTGAAGGTAAGTACTTACCCAGCATCACACAGCAAGTAAGTATCTGAGGTGGATTTGAAATCTTCCTGGCTTCAGGTCTGACACTCTATCTACTGTGCCACAATAGCCTCTGCACAGACTGTTGGGAAGCTGTTTAGTAAATCTTGAAGTACATATGTGAGTTGTGTATTATTGTTATAGCATCATTTTACTTATCCACAGCATCATCATCATTGTACTAAGCAGAAGATACCCAGGAATAAGGGGGCATAACTAGTGGATAAGAGAGGATGCATACCTCTGGGAATAGCCTCCAAGGAGTGATAACCCACAGATATGTCTAGTCCAGAATAGTTTTAGAAACTAAGGTTTTCTGGGCATTTGGCATATTCCCCCTTCTATATTCTGTCTTCATCCTATCCAGTATGACATGTTGTCCCTCTGGATTGTTATGTTATTGATAAGTTTTACAACCAATTTTACAAGTGCATTTACTTGCAACAACTCTGTAAAGTGGGTAATGAAGTTGTTATCATCTCAGTTTTATGAATAAGGAAGCCAAGGTCCTGAGAGACTGAGTGGCTTGTCAAGGACCGCCGAGCTAGAATTGGAGCCCAACTTTCTCTGGATGCTGTGGCCAGTGCTGATGCAGTAAGATATGTAAGCTACTCGGTGTGTCCCAGAGCCTAGAGTGCTCAAATAATGCTTTTAGAACACCTCTTACTGAGTCCCAGGAGCTGATCTGTATGATCTGGTTTTGTTCCTTCCTTCATTTTAAGCTAATTTGGTTTTTTTATCCATGTTTTGCAGACACGAGTCACCAGGCCCGTTTGTTGTCCAATCGGCCTTGCTATACATTGCCTACCAGTAGCCATGACCGCCGCTCTATCCTGGCAATTACTGAGCCCCCGCGTTTCCACCCCCAGGCCAAAGGCAAGAATGTGCGCCTGGATTCCCATTCCCGCAAGGCTACCCGAAGGAACAGTTTCTGCAACGGGGTCACATTCACCAACCGGCCCATCCATCTTTACGAGAAAGTCCGACTGAAGCTGGTGGCCGTGCACCACGGATGGAGCGGGGCTCTGCGCTTCGGCTTCACCGTCCACGACCCATCCCAGATGAACTCCGACGACATACCAAAGTACGCCTGCCCGGACCTGGTGACCAGACCCGGCTACTGGGCCAAAGCTTTGCCAGAGAGATTTGCACTGAGGGACAATGTCCTGGCCTACTGGGTCGACCGTCACGGAAGAGTGTTTTATAGCATCAATGACGAGGACCCGATACTGTTTCACTGTGGCATTAAAGTCTCCGGACCCCTTTGGGCCCTCATAGATGTTTATGGAATTACCCATGAAGTACAGATTCTAGGTAGGTAACACTGGTGCTCGTGACATCATTTATAATTTTAATTTTGTTTTTGGTCTGGACTTACTATTTCATTGGTAGGAGGAACCCCCGGTGTAAAAACTCCTTCCACTGATTGAGATTCTCAAATCATCTCCAGTGGAGCAGTTAGGGAATTTCCAGTGTACTAAAAGTGTATCCAGTTGCCCAAGGGACACACAGCTACTCATATGTCTTCTGTCTCTGAGGTTAGCTTTTTGTCTGTTGTATCGTGCTGCTTTGCATTATTACATGTCCCATGTAGTAATACATACTGTTTGACGTCAGATCACACATGTTGCTCTCCCTCCATTCTCTGATCCATAGATGGAATTATGGAAGAGCTCCACGGACAGAATAGAGCAGTTAATGCCATATTTTCCCCTTGTTTGCCCCTCTTTCAGAAAGAGATATCAAACTTTTCTTCTGCCAGGTCCTACCTCTGTACTTGGTATGTGGAAAGCATTTTTTTTTCCAAGAGAATGTCAGAGTAGACTCCTCTTTCTTGCATATCCCCATATAGAGGCAAGGACTAGATAGAAAGCTTCATGACAACCTGAATACATATCTTTGGTCAGATCCTCTCTGCCAATTTGCAAAGGGGCTGGGATTGCTCGTAAGAAGATGTGGGAGAAAATCCCCAAATCTCGCTTAGGCTGGCCGGACTATGAATAGCTGAGACCTACAGTCCAAATCCCAAATAAATGCAGAGCTTTGTAAGGCCAAAATTTGGAGAAACTTCTTTAGTTTTATTCTTCAAATTAAAACTCAATTTCTCATTGCAGTGATTGGGTAAAATGCCTCAGAGGAAAAGAGAAGTCTTTGTTTGACTTAAGTATATACTCACTATAAGTGGCTCATCATTTTTTTGAACTTGAGACTTTGTACCAATTTCACTTGTGGGTTTCTATTATATAATGATAAGGGGCAATTGGGTAATGCAATGGATAACCCAGGTTCAAATGCAATCTGGGACACTTACTAGCTGTGGGAATCTAGGCAATTCACTATCCTGTTTCCTTTATCTGTTTCCTTATGAGCAAAATGAAGGTGATAATAGTACCTATCACCCAGGGTTGGTGCCAGATATAGAGATATAATGTTTTGTAAACTTTAAAGTGCTATATAAATGCTGGATATTATTACACTTTTTCCAGTGGTTTGCAAACATATTCTACCTGAGCCTCAGAAAATTCTTGGAGGAAAGCAATAAGGTTGTTATCATTCTCATTTTATCAATGAGGAAATCCGGACTCAAAGTTCCCTCAGGTAGGAAGTGATAGGACCATATCTTCTGACTGCAAATCCAGCTGTCTTTTCATCATCCTTTCACAGCTGAATACTAGAAAATCATTTTCTGTTGCTACAAAATTGTTTTAATATGTCTAGGAGAGTGTTAAAGCAGGTAAAACTTGAAATTACAGAGGGATTGCAGTTGAATTGTGCTTTTTTTTTATCTGTTTTTTCCTAGCTCCTTGATGGAAAATGAGGCCCTAGGAAAGTTAAAGGTTTAAAGCCCTTTTTTGCCAGGTCCCTTTTTTGGAGACCACAGCATTATCTTGTATCTTCTCTGAGGGCCATTTTGGAGCCTCTCACATTACATTCCAGCCCTATCAAAGATGCAGCATTGGGGTCCTGTTCTTTTTAATCAGTGACCCCAGAAGTCAACAGCGTCAGAATCATTTACTTGAAATCAGGAGACGTTTTCTTCAATCCTTCATTTTTCCCTATTAGAAGAAAATTCTAGTTAGGAACAAAGAACTGAATCTTTCAGCTTTGTCTTTTGTTTGTCATCACAGATGTCTTGAGAGTAACCACTCACATTGTGGCCCAGCCTAGATTGCTATGAGACAGTCTGTCAGTATGTGCTTGATTATATAAAATAGTTGCTTTAAAAAACACTTATTGGTCAAATAATTGAGTATACCTGTGTACCAGGGAAGGTAAAAGACTTTTGGCTTATTTCAACTACTAGAGAGACCTTAAATGACAAAATATATGAGTTTTTTTAAAATGTATATGTAGTACATGATAGTAGATTTTACATTTTATAAGCAGGATCTTTTCTGTCAAGGCATTTGAGTGTTTTTCTTGTACTGCAATCTGAAGTTTCATTTCTTTTCCATAATCAGAGACAGAACAGCACTAGTTTGAGTTCGAGAGTGGATGGCAATTTGGATCCAAAATTATCCAAATCTAATAAAATCATTAATAGAAATACATATAAAGGCCTATTTAAATCAAACTATCAAATGCAAAAATACTGGCATGTATAGTTACTGAGGGATTCTTGCAAAAAAAGAAATGGGGGTCTCAGTGAAGTTGCAAATCCCTATCAAGGCAATAGTGGAGCCAGCATAGCAGCCAAAATGACCAATATGATTTTAGGGAGTAATAAAGAAGGATTGTGTCCAAAGCAAACTGGGTAATGGCTGCGTTTTCCTTAGTTCTGGTCAATTCAGGGGACAGTGTCTTCAGTTGGACATTGACTAGCAAGAGTACATTTGAAAGAGGGTGGCCAAAAGGATGCTCTGCCAGCATGCACAAGTGAAATATCACCTAGACAAGAAGACCTGAAGAGAGATAGATAGTCCATGATTTCTGCCATCTGATATCCGAAGGGCTATCATGTGGAGATATTTTCCTGCTTGAGCTAGAAGACAATACTAAAAATAAGGGCTGAGCAGATTTGACTTGAGAAAAGGAAAAATTTCTTAGTGACCAGAATAATCCAAAAATGGAATGTGCTGCTTTGGGAAGTTGTAAGTCCTCCATTACTGGAAATCTTTAAGCAGAGCCTGGACAATGTCTTGTCAAGGATACTGTAGGGAGGAGAGGTAGCCTCCTGTCCAGGTACAGAATTTGGAACTCTGAAGTTCTAAGACTTCTCTGCTTAGGAAATTGACTTCCTGGAAATGTTCATGTCATGGTTTACAGAAGTGTTAAAAAGGGACAGACTTAGAAAAAGTTTAACTTCTATAGCAGTGGTCTCTAGTTACTTTTAATTGTACTCTCTATCAATAAAACATTTGTGAGCCTGCACCACTGATACCTCTATAATTCTTTTTTTATACTACATCTATGTATGTTTACATGGCTACATTATATGACTAATTATGAACACTGAACAATTCATATTAAAAGTAGATCTTTAAAAGGATGAGATAAAGATGAAATAATGTTAGAGTAAAAATAATCACAATTTATTGATTGAGGAGGATATGATGGTCAGACCTGTGCTTCAGGAAATTCACTTTGGCAGATCAGAGAGGAAAGAGATGAGGAGGTCATTGCAGCATTTCAAATGAGAGATCTTCAGTGCTAGTTATTTGAACATGGATAATAAGAGATGGTAGAGACAGAATATGGCCAGAAAGTGAGGGGTGGAAGATGATGCCAACCTGAGTAACTAGAGGGATGGGGTGCCCTCAACTCTGATAGGGAAGCTGGGCAGGTTGAGAAAGAAAAATAAAGTAATGAGATCTTTCATCTAATGCATGAGACATCCATGACTACTCACTCATTCTTTGTACCTCACTCTCCTACCCAAAATGAAAAGTGGAAAAGTTGGGGCCTTGCCAGTCATATCCCAGAAAGAAGAGCTTGCTGTGGTCTGCTATGGCTACAAGGTCATCTGGGCAGCAAGATGCTGGGGAACAGGAATTTTCCCAGTGGCTCCTGCGCAGCTACAATAATATATGTCCAGATAGGAATTAGGTTATATACTCTGAGAGACTGAGAAAAGATTGATGTTGTATGATGGAGAGAGCTGGCAAAGTGAAAGTGTCTTGGTGGATTACAGTATATATAGTATTATAGTTATTTATATAGATATTGTCTCCATTATAGTTTTAATGGAGACAAGCCCTAGGATTGACAACAATAGTGCAAGTGGGATGTAACCTATCTTCCCAGTCTCCAAATGATAACAGCATGCCTTCAGTGGGATAGGTCCATATCCCCACCAATGAGTGCCCTTGGACCCCACTTTGGAGACACATTTTTAGTGGTCTTTCCCATCATCTGCCAGTGCCAGTGTATATGGTAATCTCTAATTTAAGGATCTCTATTGTTGGCCCCATGTTTCTCCCATCACATCCTTTCTGTCCCTCAAGAGTAGTCCAACTAACTTCATTTGGAAAGGTTCAAAAGAGTCCCTGTTCTGGTAATAATATGTTATCTCCTCCAGAGGTGTTTGTATATATACCTTAACCCAGGAAATGAATGAATGAAATGATGATATGATATGATATAGTATAGTTTGGGAAAATCAGGAAAGATTTTACTTAGATGTGATTTAAACAGCACCTTAAGAAAGTTAGAGTTTCTTTGAGGTAGAAATAGGGAAGAAATCAATTTCAGGAATGTGAGACAATCACCATAAAGTTGTGGAAGCAGGAGATGGAGTGTCCACTGTGAGGAACAGAAAGGGGGCCAATTTAGCCTTAAAAATATTAATTATTATAATATACATAAATATATAAAATATAATATAATGGAGGAGTAATGTCCAGTGAGGCTGGAAAGTTGGTCAGAATTTTGTGAATATTTAAGAGCTGAACACAGGCATTATTTTTTTTTATCCTAGAGGCATCATGACTAATACTTTCCATTTTACAGATGAAGAAATTGAAGTTCACAGAAGGCAAATGACTAACCCACTAGTTACTATCCCATACCTTCCCTCTCTTTCACATCTAAACTCCTGGAGTAAGCCATCAATACATACCTCCTTTATTTCTGTTCCTCTAACTCCCTTTTAAGTTCCTCTGCAATCTGGCTTCCATCCCTATCACTCAAATAAAACTACCCTCTCTAAAGTTACCAATGTCTTTATTGCCAAATCTAAGGACCTTTTTTTCCTCAAACTTGATCCATCTTGACCTCTCTATAGCATTTGAAACCACTGATCACTCTCTCTTTCTGAATACTCTTCCCTCTCTAGATTTTTGTGGCACTTCTATATTCCGATTCTGTATACTATCTCACTTATATGATCTTATCAGCTCTTATGAGTTCACTAAATTAACTCTGGGCAGATGATTTTTTTAGATCTATATATACATCCCTGCGCCAAATTGTCCTTCCTAAGCTCCAGCCCCACATCACCAACTATCTCCCAACAATGTCCCATAAACATCTCATATGTCCAAAACAAAACTCACTTTTTCCCCTTCCTAACTTCCCTCCTGTTGTCAAGGACACCACTATCCTCTGTTACCCAAGCTCACAATCTCACTATCATTCTTGATTCCTCAGTCTCATGCATTGCACATCATCAATCTGTTGCCAAATCTTGTCACTTCTGCCATTATAATAGCTATGATTATAGCTATTATAGGGTACCCTTCTCTCCTCTCACAGAGCCCTTATTATTTCTTACCTAGATTATTTTAGTAGTCTAGTAACTAGTCTCTATGGTTTCAAATCTTTCTCCATTCCAGTTTATCCTGAAGTCAGCTGTCAAGATTCTCTTTCCAAGGCATTGGTCATCCCTCTATATATCCCCCTGTTCAGTGAGTTCTGATGACTCCCATTTGACATTAAGATTGAATATAAGCTTCTTTGGCATTTAAAGCTCTTTATAACCTGTTGCCTTTCTATTTCTCAGTTTTTTTATATCATACCCATCCTCCAGGTACCCTACAATCCAACTACATCTACTTACTTATAGTTCCTTAAATATGATGCTTTTTAAAAAAATCTTTGCTCTAAGTCCTCCGTACCTGGAGTGTTTTTATCTTTACCTCCACCTCTTATCTTCCATAATTCACTCAAATTTATTTCCTTACTCAAAGATTCAGCTCAAATACTGTCTCCTACAATAGTTCTTCTCCAATGCTAATAATGCCTCACCAAGGACACCTTCCATCAATTCTGTGGATCTGCTCTCTATCTACTTGTTTACACATTGTTTTACCCATTAGAATCCCTTTAAACCAGGCACTGTATTTTTGCCTATTTTTGTATTCTCTTTAGCACAGTGTCTGGCATGTAGGAAGCATTTAACATATACTTTCTTTTTTTTTTTCCAGAATGCAGCCCCTCCAATTTTTTTTTATTAAAGCTTTTTATTTGTATAACATATGTATGGGTAGTTCCCCAACATTGATCTTTACAAAGCTTTCCATTACAAATTTTACCCCCAGCCCCCTCCCCTCCCCTAGATGGCAGGAAGTCCACTATATAACATATACTTTCTTGCTTGATTTGATTACACATGGGGAGTAAATGTCAGGACTGGGATTCAAAAGTAGGTCTCCTGAATCCAAGACCATTGTTCTTTTTTCTTCACAATGAGACTACCCTGAATTTCCTACATAGTGGAAGGAATTGGGCACGGAAAAAGTGATATCTCTGGGTGGGAGGAGTAATCTGCCAGTTGAAGCATTCCTAGAAGGCTTAGCATTGTGGATCTCACTTATATCCAAATCCCTCACTGATACCTACCCCAAATTCAGCTCTGTCCAAAATTATTTTTTCACCTTTTTATGGGACAAAAGAGTTCTTCTGAAGTTTAATTGGCTTAGGTTTAAGATGAGCCCGATGTAGGATGATCTATAAAAGTCTTCCACAAAGGACCAATGGTGGTTTTTGCTTCTGGGCTCTTTTGAAGAACTGAACATGTCAGAGTAGAAAGGGAAAGGGCCACATGTGGTTTCCACAGGCTAGATATATCTACGTGACTTGGAATTAAAGGAATACAGAAGGACTTCTGAAAAGAACCTATGGAAACACAGATCTCCATCAGAGATAGTGAAGTACAAAGAAAAGAGGATAAATGTATAGTCTGAGGGCCTGTCTTCAAATTCTAACCATCTCTTTTGCTATCTGTCTGATTCTGGGCAAATCACTTAACTTTTCTGTATCTCAGTTTATTCATCTGTAAAATGAAGACTTGGATCAGACAGCTTATGAGCTGTCTCTTTTCTGGCTCTTCCCTTTCCCCCTCATCCTTTTTCCCTTCCTCATCAACTTATTTTCTCCTACCCTCTTCCAGTACAACTCTCACATATACACACACACCAAACTGGATCATATGAACAAAAGGAAGGATATAGGGTCAAGGAGACTGTACACAAAAAGTATACTAGCCCCAAGGGACAGATCATTATTGGAGGGGATCCCAGGAGTGTTAGAATAATTGGGAGGCAGTAACGTATAGTTGAAGCAGCATCAGCATGTGAGTTTGGGGACTGAAGTCTGACACTTACTATCTAGGGGACCGTGAGGGAGTCACTTAACCTGAATTTCTTCATCTGTTAAATAAGGATGATCATGTTTGTACTACTGACCTCCTAGGGCTATTATGAGGCAGTCACCAAACCATAAAGTGCTATGTAAATATGAATTACTCTGTTTGTTTTAGCATTTTATGGTTTGGTGGAAAGGGTGAAAGCATTTTAAGTGGGGTAAAGGGAATGTGCAAAGTCACCAAGGTGAACAGACAAGCTATCAGATTTTCCATGAAGCTTGCCTGACCTTGCAAGGGAGACTCTCACCTTCCATAGAGGTGATCAGACCCAGTTTGGGGAGTGCTGCATCTTCTCACGAAAGCCCCTGAGAAGCAAAGTATGGGTCATCTCTTTCTCTGTGACTAGCACCCCTCCTCAGCTCAGAGTAGACAGTTAATATTAGAGTTGAATTAAAATAACCAGAATGGGGTTTGGTCAAAGTGGGAAGCGGTAAGATGATTAAAAAAAGAGTATTTCATGGAAGCTTTGGGAACCAAAACCGAGAAGCTGGGATCTCACAGGTGGAGTCTGGGAAGGGAAGGAAGGTTGCTTGCATAAGCAGTGATTTGTGGGAGAGTGTTCTGGTAGCTGCAGGTAGGGCCAAGTGGAGTCAGGAGATTAAGGCACCCAGAGCATCACAGAAAACTAGAATGGACCACATCTGTCATCAGTTCCATCCCACTCACTCCGCAGATGAAACTGAGACCCCAAGAGAGCATCACACAGCTAGTGTGTCTGGGGTGGGATTCTAATTCAATGTGCATCCAAGGGCAGCTCTCTATCAGGTGACCACACCAGGCTTGTCTCTATCAAGATAATCAATCAGCTAGCATATAGTAAGTGCTTTCTCTGTGCCAGGTGGAGAATACAGAGACAAATGGAACAGCCTGCCCTCCAGGAGGTTACAGTCTAGCCAAAGGAAACAGGGACACCATCTGAGAGAAGCTGGGGAGGGAATGCCACAAGGCCTCGTGTAGGGCAGGATGTTGCAGTTGAGTTTTGCAGAAAGTGAAGGAATTGATGAGGTGGAGGTGAGGAGGGAGCACATTCCAGACATAGAAGGATGCACAGCCTGTGCAAGATGGAGATGGAAGGTAGAGAGCCTGCACAAGGAACGAGGCTTGGGAGGGTGGTCACAGCTGGGAAGCTTATAAGAACTGAAGCATGAACTGCTGAATTCTTAGGCAAAAAAAAAATGGGATGTGAGAGCAGAAAAAAGGGGTGTGTTCATCTCCTCGGCAGAGTCAAGTGGCTTTGAGAATGTTCCAAAAAGAAGGAATGAAGGGGAGGGGAAGGGAAAAAGAGAGGCAGGGGGAGGGAAAGTGAGACCAAAACAGAGACACAAGGGGGAGAGAGAAAAAGAGACAGAGACAAAGAGAGAGGGGGAGACAGACAGACAGGGACAGAAAGGGAGAGAGAGGGAGAAAGAGGGAAACAGACAGAAAGACATACAGGGACGGAGGGGAGAGAGAGAGAGAGAAGGGGGGAGACAGAGAGGGAGAAAAAGAGAGACAGACAGACACACAGGAACAGAGAGAGGTAAACAGAGAGAAGGGGAGACAGGGAGAAAGGGGAGAGAGGAGAGATAGAAAAACAGAGAGAGGAGGTAGAGAGACAGAGAAAGAAGGAAGGAGAGACAGACGGGGAGAGAGAGAGAGACAGAAAGAGAGAACAAGAGAAAGAGAGAGGAGGGAGAGAGACAGAGAAAGAGGGAAGGAGAGAGACAGGGATAGAGAGGGAGAAAGAGGAAGACACAGACAGACAGAGAGGGACAGGAGAGGAGGGAGAGAGAGACAGACAGACAGACAGAAAGAGACACAGAGAGAGGAGGAGACAGAGAGAGACTGATACAGAAAAACAGAGAGTAGAGAGAGAGAAACAGAGAAAAACAAAGAAACAGAGGAGGAGAGACAGAGAGAGAGAAAGGGGGAGAGAGAGGGATAAAGGGGGAAAGAGAGAGAGAGACAGAGAAGAAGGAGAAAGAGAAAGAGGGGGAAGAGAGACAGACACAGAGAGGAGAGAGAAAGAGAAAGGGGGAGACAGAGAGGGACCAAGAGCGAGAGAGGGAGACAGGCAGAGAGAGACACAGAGAGAGATGGAGAGAGAAAGAGACAAACAGGGACAGAGAGGGAGAGACAGAGATAAAGAGAAAGGGGGAGACAGACAGGGACAGAGAGGGAGAGAGACAGAGAGAGATGGAGGGATAGAGACAGAGACAGAGGAGGGAAAGAGATGGAAAGAGAAAGAGACAGACAGACAGAGGGAAACAGAAACAGACAGGGACAGAGAGGGGGAGACAGGGATGGGGAGAGAGAGAGAGAGGGAAGGAGAGAGGGAGGGAGGGAGGGAGGGAGAGAGAGAGAGAGAGAGAGAGAGAGAGAGATGGAAGAGAGAGAGATGGGAGATGGGGAAAGAGTTTTATTCTTCAACAGACTAGTTAAATTCCTTCTACACGAAGGGTCCGGCCACCAGTGCTGTGGTGCCCAAGGAGTTAAGGAGGGAGCTGCATTGACTAGGTAGAGCTGTTTACAGAAAGCATGAGTTTTCAGAAGACCAGGTCACCTTAAGTTCCAGACTTTCTCCTGCTCTGCAGAAGAAAAAAAGGAATAAAAGAAACCAAAGGTGATATTGATCCAAGACTGAGATTTGTCAGGTTAGAAACAATGGGATAACAGGAGGGCTGAAAAGGTCAGAGATAATTATGAGTTGGAGGGAGGTATCTGAGCTAAGAAAGATGAGAGAATTGGGTAGGATTGGATTCCTATCCTCCAGCCAGCATTTCCTGAAAACATTTTTCTCTTGGAGGTATTCTGGCACAATGAGGACAGTAATCTTGCATTCTAGTCCAGATGTTTGATTTCTTGTAGATGAACAAATACTCCTAGGCTGGCCTCCCAATCACCTAGTTTCCGCCCATTATTTCAACTCTGACCCTTGAGCTTTTCCCAGGCCCCTTTTACTCTCTGGGTCAGGAATAGTGTTCCATAACCTACAGCAGTTGCAGCCCTATTATTGAAAGTACTTACTTTCTGGCTTTTTGGAGGGATGCTTCAATAAAGCTGTGATTTCATCACTGTTAAGTAGTACCCACCAGATTAAAGCCTCCTATTCTCTGCCAGCATCACTTGAAGAACCCAGGATCCTTTTTGCACAGTGTCAGTGACCACAGCTAGGTAACAGGACTCGATTTCTTTGGAAATGTATAGCAAAGGAGAAAATCAGTCCATCAGCAAATAGATTACATACCACCCAAGTTCCTCACATCATGTTGGTCTGTGATCACATACAATAATAGTGAACATTTACTGAGCACTGGGGCAGCTAGATGGCACAGTGGATAGAGCATCAGCCCTGAAGTCGGGAGGACCTGAGTTCAAATCCGAACTCAGACACTTAACATTCCCTAGCTGTGTGACCTTGGGCAAGTCACTTAACCCCAATTGCCTCAGGGGAAAAAAACAAAAAAAGGTAAACAGAGCAATGCCTGATGTCATATTGCTCCCAGTCTAATTGGGGAGACAATGATCTACAAACAAATTACAGGGTAAATTTGAAACATTCCACTATATTTGTAACTGACAGGTTCCTTCTAATATCCGAGGGAAGGTTATCCCCACTTTATAGTTGGGGTATCTAAGGCTTAGAGAGATCCAGTGATTTGCCCATGTTCATCTGACTAATGAGTATCTGAAACAGGAAGTAGTGAACTCTTTTCCCCAGCTTCAAGATTAAAGTATTATTATGCCCCACACATCAAAATATGGTGAATGTAGAAATAGAGTGATGATAAAAAGCAAGAGTTTTTCTTTTCATTGATGGATAGAGAAAATGGAGATGAAGATAAAGAAAATCTAAACTGAAAAGAAAGTAACTTTATTCTAGCCTGGCATTGGGTCCAAATCCCAGCTCTACCTCTGATTACTTGTGTAACATTGGTGAAGTCCCTTAACATCCTCAAGCCTCAGTTTCTCATCTGTAAAGTAAGTGGGTAGAGCTGTATGACCTGAAAGGTTTATTCCAGCTCAAAAATCTATAGTTCTATGATTTCATGATTTGTCTTCAGTGAAGAAGGCTAAACCCTCTCTAAATACGTTAGATTGAGATTCTTTCATGAGAAGCTCATTGTGTAGCGAAAAAACTTGTGAAACTAGGTCTGACCCCCAGCTGATATTTATTAATTTTGACCAATAAGCAAATAACTTAACCTCTTTAAGCTTCAGTTTCCTCATCTATAAAATTCATGTGGATTAAAGTCATGTAAAGTGCTTTTCAGACCTTAAAGAAATATCATCCATCTTTCACTGCTGGATAGAGAAAATAAAGATGAAGATAAAGAAAATCTAAACTGAAGAGAAAGTAACTATCCTAGCCTGGCACTGGGTCCAAATCCCAGCTCTACTTCCATTTACCTGTGTAACTCACTTACCCTTCTTGGAGTTTGGGAAGAAGTATTTAAAACCCTCCATTTTGCTGATAAGGGCTTCAGAGCAAACCTGGGTAACCCTGTCTTATGTAAAATGCCCCAAATCTAGGTAATACAGTAGACTTCCATCCATCTTTCATCAGTTATTACTCCTGGGCATTTTGTGCCTTTACTCCTTTTGCCAAAGTTCTCCCTGAAAGGTTTTTGATCACTTGAAAGGAGAGAGATAATAATATTAACATCAACAACAATAACAATAGCAACTAGAATTTATATAGCATTTTAAGGTTTAAAGTGATTTAAATGTTAACTCATTTGATGCTCATAACAACCCTGGGAAGTAGGTACTATTATTATCCCCATTTTACAGTAGAGGACTCTTGCTCAGGATCATACAACTACTAAGTGTCTGAGGCCAGATTTCCCAAGGTCAGGGAGACCATGCTCTGTCTACTGTATCACCTAGTTCCTCTTGATAAGAGTATTTAGTATTGGGCCAGTGAGAATGAAATGTCAAGAGCCCCACAGGCGAAATACCTGCTCCAAGATTGATTTATGAGGTTCTTAGGATGGTCAGGGGATCATCCCCTTTCATCCTATGTGAGTATACTCCTTATCACCAATGACTTTTTCCTTTGGAATCTGCAGCTTCCGTTATTCAGATTACTATGGAAGCTTTGGAGTTGTCATATATCTCAGAGCTGTCTTGTCTTTTCATTTACATTCATCATCTTTGATAAAAATAAACAAAAAAAAATCAAATAAACAAGTCTACCTTGGAATCTTAGGCACTTCATGAAAATAATGTTCTAGGTTCTCTGAAAGAATGGTAGATAATGATTAGTTCAAGCTGCCCCTGATTCTATTTTTTTGTCATTTCTTTCTTCATTGAAATTTGGTTGTTATTAGAAGTACATTCTAGTTTTTCAGGCCCTAGACTTTTTCATCCTAAGAAAAAGTAGAGAGAGGTTACTGGTAGTGATTATTAAATAGAGTCAACTATTTTCTGTGTCCATCCAGTGAGGTGGAGATTAGAAAGCTAGGGTTATTTATTCCCACTCTGAATAACCTTCTCCTTTCATGGAATCAAGGATCTAAAATTGGGAAGGGCCTCAGAGGCCATATAGAGTAATTGTGTCTACGTGGTTATGTGACTTATGCAAAGTTATATAGATTTTAGGTGTCAGAAGTTGGATTTGAACATATCTAACAACACATCTTAGTACAGAGAAAAGAACATTGACTTAGCCATCTCTGCTCATCACATACCACCTCTATGACCTTGGGGCAATTCATTTAATCTGTGCATGTAAATATTAAGTCATTTAAATTACTTTCCCTATCTATAAAATGAGGGAGTCTTGCTAAATATCTTTCTGAAGTCCATTCCAGAAATAGATCTATGAATGAATAAATTTAGACCTGGAAGAAGGCTGAGATTATTTTTTCCAACGTCGTCTTATGGAGCAGGAATTTGATGCCTAGAGAGACAAAGTGATTTGCAGGGGTTTATACAAGCAGAAGGAAGCAGTTAGGATTTGAAGCCAGGTCCCCTGCTTTCAATCCAGTCTTATTTCTATCTACTCTGCTTTCTCTGACCTCACAGTATTGACTAGGTCTCTTACTTGGCAATTAGTCATGTACCTTTTATTATATTTTTCTACCTCATAGAGGTTATTTAGGTTATAGACAAAATTATTTGTATACTTCAAAGTGCTATGTAATGGACATATTATTGCGGGTATTATCATACTGTATTATTTAGCTTTTTGTACACTGATATCTTGTCTCCCTATCCAGACTATAAGTTCCCTGAGGGAAGGAATGATGTCTTTTTTGTTTAATTATGTCTTTATATTTACTTATTCCTCCTATAATACCCAGCAGAGTTTGCCTAAACATTTGTTGATTCCTTTTTGATTTAGTCCTTAGCTTAAGATTAGATGATAATAGAATATTATAGTTAGGAGAACTTTCAAAATCATCTAATCTAAGCCTCTGCTTTGGCAAATGAGGAAACTGAGGCAATGTGATTTGTCCTGAGGCACAAGGAGTTGGTGGAAGAGCTAGTATTCAGAGCCAGGTTCTCTGACTCCCAATTCATTGCCCCTTCCAGTATTCCACACTGTCTGCTGTGCTTTGATATAACAGAGGACCCCAGGAAATTCTCAGTAGTTGCTAACCTAAAGGGAATTGTGCTCACTTCCTTGTTGTAGTGGTTGGTTCAGTTGTTAGAGTTTAATTCAGCTTTTTGTGATCCAGTTTAGAGTTTACTTGGCAAAGATACTAGAGTGATTTACTCTTTCCTTCTCCAGCTTATTTACAGATGAGGAAACTGAGTCAAAAGGGTCAAATAATTGCTCAGGATTATACAGATAATCAGTGTCTGAGGCAGATTTGAACTCAGTTCTTCCTGACTCCAGGCCTGGCACTTGGCCTCCTAGCTTTGGCAATCATTAGGTGTTCTATAGCCTACATAGACTGTTTTATCAGGCACCTTTGAAGCATGGTGGTTGACCTGTGGCTTTCAATTTTTTTCTAAAGGCAATATATCCTTTGCCCTATATAAGGAAATTGGTGTCCTACAATCCTAAGTTTGAATCCCACTCTGGTTGGGCAGACTTGGATGGGCATGTGATTGCAAATGGACATTATATGTGCAATTTCCAGGACATCCAACTGTAACTCTCATGGAGGGACACGTCCATTTAATGTGGTGTGCATTGGGGAAATTAAAAGCTTAGATGAAATTTGATTTCTGCCCTCCTAGAACTCTCCGTGTAGTAGGAACATAGGAGCAGCATGAGGCATCCCTAACAAAATGCCCTGTGAAGTCTGAGAGGGGACAGTCGTTGCTTCCTAGCCAATGGAGGCTTCCTCGGGGAGGAAGCTGTGAAGCTGAACCTTGTAGAATGGGCAGGAGCCGAAAGGGCAGAACGGGGAAAAGGAGGTTATTGGTGGGAGCAAGGCAAAGAGCCCTGAGACCGCCGGGTGTGTTGAGGGCAGAGAGCTGTCTGCTTTGGCTAGGGCACAGGGTGTGGGGGCATATGAGACAAGTTTGGAAAGGATGATGGTACCAGGGTGGGGAGCCCCTTGAAAGCCAGGCTGAGGAGCCCAGACTTTTACTTGGTGGATAAACAGGGCCCGACATGCAGGGCACTGGAAGGTCGCAGGCTTTGGGTTCGAATTTTGCCTCTGTGTGGTCTTGGGTGGGTTCTTAGCTTCAGTTTCCCCATCTGTAAAATGGCCAGAATCCTCCTCAGAACTAACTCTCCTCATCTGAAAGATGGAGGGATTTTTGTAGATGGTCTCTGAGATGCCTTTCAGCTCCAAGTTTATGATCCTGTAATCTATGACCAAATCTTTGAATAAGAGAGATGATTCTGGCCTCAGTGCAAAGGGTGGGACTAGCCAAGGATACAGGCCAGGCGAGCCCCACCCTACCCAGCCACTGAAGAGTTCCTGCTTCCTCCCCTGGCTCCACATATTAGCCTACAGGACACCAGGCGAAAGTCTTTTGGCGTCGGCCGGCCTTGGCTCTCAGATACTCTATTCTTCTCCCAGGCTGTTATGAAGCATTTCCTCGCTCTCCAGGGCTTTCTGGACTCTGCCTGGGATATTTGGAGTTTGGTTGTGCTCACTTAGGTTGCTGTTGTTCGGTCATTTTCCAGTCCTGTTCAACTCTTGATGGCCCCATTTTGAGTTTTTGGGCAAAGATACTGGAGTAATTTGGCATTTGCCGATGAGGAAGCTGAAGCAAACAGATTCAGTGACCCGGTAAGGGTCACACACTAGTAAGTGTCTAAGGCTGGATTTGAATTCAGGAAGATGAGCCTTGCTGATTCTCATAGCTTGTGTTCTGTCCACTGCACCACCTATCTGCCCCTCTCAATTACTTTAGGTATCTTTAAAGTAGGATTAGAACTAACTCTTTGAGCCTATGTTTTGTTGGCGGCACTGTGGATAGAACTCTGGAATCAGAAAGAACTGAATTTAAAGCTGGCCTCAGACACTTAGTGATTGTGTGATCCTGGACAGGTCACTTCATCCTGGGTGCCTCAGTTTCCCCATCAGTCAAATGAGCTGGAGAAGGAAATGACAAACCACTCCAGTATCTCTGCCAAGAAAACCCCAAATGGGGTCGCAGAGATTTGGACACAACTGAAAAAACTGAATAACAAAAACTATTAGAATGTAAGCTCCTCAAAGGCAGGAATCATCTTGCTTGCTTGTATCTGTACCCTGAGCACTGAGAACAGTGCCTAACATATTTGGGGCGTTTAATAAGTGCATTTTCTTTCCATTCAGAAGGGATATGATTTGGGCTTGTTGATCAATCTTCCTGGTCAGGCTAGAAGATAACTTGTAGAAGGGGTAGTAGAGGTTCAAAAAATGTAGATAATATCCAAAGCTATCCCAATAGACTTTGGACAGAAAATGCCGTCTGCATCCAGAAAAAGAACTAAGGAGACTGAATGTAAATCCACACAGGCTATGTTCACGTCTTTTTTTGTTGGGTTTTTTTTTTCTCTCCCATAGTTTTTCTGGTGTTTCTCTCCTAATGTGATCCATAAAGTAATGCGTATTAAAAATAAATAAATTTACTGGGACAAAATGGAGATAATGAAGCAAGCATTTGTCCAGGAGGGTTGCAGCTTTTAATTCTTGTCTTCTTGTAATTTGACCACAGATAGCATGTTTGCCGAGACCATGGCCTCCTCTCGTCTCAGCAGCTCTCGCTTCAGCACTTGCATCCCACAAAGCAACCACGACTCGGCCAACTTCAACAACAACGAACTGGAGAACAACCAGGTGGTAGCCAAAATCAGCAACCTGAGCCTGAGCCGGGTCCCAGGAGCATCCACGGACAACCACGTTATACCCTGTTGTCCCAGCAGGCGCTCTCGGGGTCACGGAGTCCCCGCCTTCCTAGATACCGACCTCCACTTCCACCCGACCCGAGGGCCCGATGTCACCTTCTCTCAGGACCGCATGGCCGCCTGCACCAACTGGCAGGAGAGCAACAGGACGTTGGTGTTCTCGGACCGGCCCCTGCACATCGGGGAGAGCCTCTTCGTGGAGGTCGGACACTTGGGGCTGCCCTACTATGGGGCTCTGTCCTTCGGCATCACTTCCTGTGACCCGGGGACATTACGGACCAACGAGCTCCCAGCGGATCCTGACTCCCTGTTGGACCGCAAGGAGTACTGGGTGGTCTACCGGGCGTTCCCCATCCTCAACAGCGGGGACGTCCTCAACTTCATGGTGTTGCCAAATGGGGAGGTGCACCACGGGGTGAATGGCCACAGCCGGGGGATGCTGATGTGCGTGGATACCTCGCAGTCCCTCTGGGTGTTTTTTACAATTCACGGAGTTATCAATCAGCTCAAGATTTTGGGTAAGTTGGGCGCAACGCCACCAGCTTCCTCCCCGTCTCCCAGGGCTGGGTTTTTTGTTTGGCTGCTGCCTGCTGGCTAAGGACCCTCGAATTGTCCTTTCCCTTACACACACACAACCTACTAAAAGGTTAATTCAGGTATGATTATCACTATTTTGATTGAACAAATATTTATTGCATGCTTACTCTTGGCAAAGAGTTAGGACTAGAGGGATACAAAGAAGAATAGAACAGTTAGTGCAACAAGTACTGAGCTCAGATATGGCCTCAGATGCTTACTAGCTGTATGACCCTGGACAAGTCACTTAACCTGTTTGCTTAGTTTCCTCAATTGTAATATGGGGATAATAATAGTACATATTTCCCAGACCTCCCATTGGGAGAATGGAATGAAATAATTATATCTGTGAAACACTTAGCACAGTGCTCGGCACAGAATAGGTACTGTATAAATCAATATGTAACAAGATGAGAAAGTTTTTGATTATTCATATGTGAAGTAATTACTAATTTAAATACACATACATGTTAATAATTGTGGCTTATTGTATGTCTGTTTATATAGCTTATAAATAATCTATTATTATTATTATCATCATCATATGGTCACTGACCTCAAGGATCCAACAGCCTAACAGGGAAAAGGAGACAGGAAACATTTGTAGATGAATATAATATAAAATGCTTATCTGAATCCTGATGAAATGTGATTTTTTTGTGTAACTGCTGAATTTGCACACTTAAACACTATATAATAATACACATCCCCAAGTCAGTTCAGTCCCCTCATTTTCTAGTTGAGGAGACTGAGCAGAGAGAGTAAGTGAAAACCTATAGGATCAAGTATAAACTCCTCTGCTTGGCATTTAAAGCCCTTCAAACTGGCTTTCTGGCTGTTTCTCCCATGTGACATCCTCCATCTCCTCCCTCCGTGTCCTTCCTCCCCATCCCTGCCTCTTAGGATCCCTAGCTTCCTTCTAGGCTCAGCTCACATCCTACATCTTCCAGGAGGCCTTTCCTGGTACCCCCAGCTGCTAGTGGCACCCCCAAATTATCTTTTTTTGTATGGGCCTATATTGTATGGGCCCCTTCACTACATCATAAACTCCTCAAGAATAAGTATTGTTTGACTTTTTTTCTTGTCCTCCCTTAGCTTCCCACCAGGCCTGGAGATAGGCATTTAACTGTGGATTGATTAATTGATCACCCATGTAACCAAGTCTGGTATTTGAACTCATATCCTCTACAACCTAGTAGCTTTCTATGATATTGGACTGCTCTGTCACTTATAAATTTCATTTCTTCCTATTTGTCAATATCCAGTGGAATTTTTCATGGATTTCCCTATTGATTTATCAAAACATGAAATAGTTCAAAGGACTCTGCCTTCCATGTCTGGACACCAGGATCTACCATTTACCAGTTGTGTGACTTAAGGCAAGCCATTCTGCCATTCTAAACCTGTTTCTTCTGCTTTAAAATAGTGATAATCATATCTGAATTAACCTTTTACTAGGTTGTGTGTGTGTGTGTGTTTGTGTGTGTGTGTGTGTGTAACGGAAAGCATTTTATAAACTTTAAAGTGTCCTAGCAATATAACCCATCATTCATATTAGATTTGGTCCTTCTGTCTTTATCCCAAGTATTTAGCCTAAATTCCTTTTTACTTCTGTTTCCCTCTGGCATCAAGAGAGTCAAGGCTCTCTTGACTGTAGGTCTTCTCATTTCAAGGATTTCTTTGATTGCAAATGCAATATGAATAAGAAATGTAATATGCAGATGAAAAATCAAAATTAAATATGGTCTTTATTTGCATTGAGAGGTAGAATGCCCACATTGAGGGAGGAGATCATGTCATTGTGCTCTTCTCTGGTCAAACATCTATGAGCATTGTGTTTAGTCCTTAGCACCGCAGTGTATGGAGGATATTGACAACAAACTATTGCCAATAACCATTTATTAAACACCCATTACGTGTCAGACACTATGCTAAGTGCTAAGGATTCAAAAAGAAACAAAAGACAGCTCCTGCCCTCAAAGAGCTCACAACCTCCTTAAAAGATTGTGAGCAGGGTAGGAAGGGAATTGGAGACGAGGCCACATGAGAATATTTTAAAGAAATTAAGGAAAGAAGACTAGACTTTCACAGGGCAGGGATCATGGTAACAAGTTAGGGGGGTTAGATTTGTTTGACTTGGCCCTGGAGTGAGGGGTTAGGAGAATGTGCAGAGAGGTTTTCATGTAAGGGAAAATTTATCAGTTTAGCTAACCACGAGTAGGTTGGGGCCACTTTGGAAGGAAGAGGTCACTCTTCACTAAAGGTCTTCAGGTGAGACAAGTGGATGCCTGCTTAGCAGGAATATCAGCAAAGAGATCCTTGTTAATGAAAATTGAAATAGATGTTCACTGGGCTTGTTCCAGACTGCAATTCAAATTCATGGTCTAGACCACTTCACGATCTATTATTCTGGACCATAACTGAACTGTGTCCAAAACCTCCCATTGTGTCATTTCTCAGAGCCTTCTAAAGGTACAGAATGTGGCGATTATGTTGCCATAGTGATGGCAAGAACTTACTATCTGGTTAATTTTTTTTCCTAATGCTTCATAGTAAGTTCTTAATATATGCTTTTTGTCTTAATATCAGTCATTTCTGAAGAAAAGACAGGAAAACAAAACTGAATCCTCCCTGCTTTTGATTGAAGCCTACCTTGTGTAAAAGGAAAAAAAAGAAAAAGAAATGAAAGAATGAGAGGAAGGAAAGAAAGAAGGAAAGAAAGGAAGGAAGGAAGGAAGGAAGGAAGGAAGGAAGGAAGGAAGGAAG
>JAJPUD010013337.1:29366-44822 GCA_023553655.1 Myrmecobius fasciatus
GAAGGAAGGAAGGAAGGAAGGAAGGAAGGAAGGAAGGAAGGAAGGAATGGAGGGAGAAAGGTAAGGAGGGAGAAGGAAGGAGAAAGAAACAGAAAAGAGAGATAGAGGGAAGCCTCAGATAACATGACTACATCTAACCATACATATTACATTCTGCCCAAGAACTCCCCTTCTCTTTATACTGGTGAAAAGATCCTTGTCTTCTGTTCTTTCAGTTCCTCAAAGTTCAGCTGCCATAGAGTGACCTTTTTTTTATATATAAAACTTTTTATTTACAAAACATATGAGTGATTTTTCTACATTGACCTTTGTAAAAACTTTTTTTCCCAAGCTTTTCCCCTCCTTCCCCCCACCCCCACCCCTAGATGACAGGTAATCTAATACATGCTAAATAGGATAAATTATATGACAAATACAATACATGTATACATATCTATACAGTTATCTTACTGCACAAGAAACATCAGATCTAGAAAGAGAAGAAGAAAAAAACAACCTAAGAAGAAAAACAAAATGCATGGAAATATTCACAGAAAGCGTTAAAATGCTGTGTTGTGGTTCACACTCAGTTCCCACAGGCCTCTCTCAAAGAGTGACCTTTTCATTTACATTATTGTAAATCAGTGTGTATTTGAATTCTGCTTGTTTTACTATCTCAATTCATACAACTCATCATATTTCTCTGAATTCCTTATATTCATTTTTTTTCTGAGGCAATTGAAGTTAAGTGACTTGGCCAGGGTCATACAGCTAGGAAGTGTTAAGTGTTTGAGACCAGATTTGAACTCAGGTCCTCCTGACTTCAGGGCTGATGCTCTATCCACTGCACCACCTAGCTGCTCCCATAATTTTAATGTCTAATAATATTCTATTATATTTATGTAACATGGTTTGTCCAGTCATTCCCCAATCTAATAGGCACCATATTCCTTAGGCAGATAGGTGACATAGTGGCTAGAGCTGTGGACCTAGAATCAAAAAGACCTAAGTTCAAAAATTACCTACACTTACTAACTGTATGACACTGGACAAGTCACTTAATTGCTGCCTACCTCAGTTTCCCCATCTACAAAATGGGGATATCAATAGCACTTCCTTCCCAAGAGGTGTTGTAAGGATCCAGTGAGATTTGTAAAACCTTAAAGTGCTTCATAAATGTTAACTATTTTTATTTCATTTTTGCTAGTATAGATAATTGCTGCTATTAATATTTTTATCTATGTTGGACCTTCATTTCTCTTTTTTACTTCCTCGAAATATATATTTGGTTTCTCTCTAGTCCAGGGATTTATAACCTTTTTTTGTATCAACCCCTTTGTTGATTTATTTATCAATATGCCTAGTAAAATGTGTGGTAAAACCTATGGACCCTTTATCAGAATAATGTTTTTAAATGTATAAAATAGAATACATAGGTAGTTAGTTATATTAAAATATTTTTTAAAAAATTAGTTCATAGACCACAGTTTAAGAACCCCTAATTTAATATCTATTCAATCTGCCATTGTGAATTGGACTCCCAAGACAACAAGCTCAGTCACAGCAGAAAGTCAGCCAATACTTACTGATTAATTGAAGGCTCCCTCCCTACTCATCCACCTGCTGACCTGAAAAGTGAATGCTGAGGCAGCAGCAGCTGCTGTGACTAGCCCCCGCCTCCCCTGCTCCCGGCAGATGGCAAGAGGGGGACTGCCTTCCCTGCTTGGAAGAGTTGAATAAGGTAAAGTTCTTCATTCATCAGTTCTTCTTTTCTTCACCTCTCCAGCACCTTAGTCTTAGTGGGAGAAAATGGCTCAGCAGAAAAAGCTGACAATTCAGGAGGAAATAGAAGAAGAACATAGAATTTAAGGTTAGAAGAGGCTTAGCTATCATTTATTTAGTCCAGAGTTCTTGGGGGGAAGGGGCAAGTTATTGATGGATTTCAGTTAACTTCGATGGGGAAAAAATATTTTTCTTTTCACTACCCTTTGAAATCCTAGGCATTTTCATTTATGCATTTAAAAATATTGTTCTAAGAAAGGGCCTGTAGACTTCACCAGTCTCCCCAAGGAGTCTAGAACATGAAAAAATATAAAAACCACTTTTCTGGCCCAACCTTCTTCATATACAAATGAGGAAACTGATACCAAACAAGGAAAACAGTGCCCAGTGTCACTCAAATAGTAAAAATAGTAAGTAGCAGAGCTAAAGTTTAAACCCAGGTTGCTGACTCTGGGATGATGATGATGATGATGATGATAAATAATAAACAATAATATGTGATATCATATAATATGAAATAAACAATAATAATAATTTATATGGGGCTTAATAGGTACCAGATACTATGCAATTATTAGCTTTACAATTGTTAGTTCATTTAATCCTCACCACAACCTTGTGAGGAAGGGGCTCTTATGATCTCCATTTTACATATGAGGAAACTGAGGCAAGCAAAAGGTAAGTTGCCCAGGAACATGGAGCTCTTAAATGTAATTCAAGTCTTCATGACTCTAGTTCTAGCGCTGTCTCCACTGTCTACCCAGAAGCTGCCCATCCAGTCCCTTTTTCACTCATACCATATTTTAGTACCTTGAGCTTCTTTTTAATATGCTGGCATTTGGCTCCTTGTGAGCCTCAGTCATTCCCCGTAGCATTCACTGTGTGTTGTCCAAAACACTACTTCAGCAAATAAAACTGTGATGCTAATTGAAAAGTAAGCAACATGCTAACACAGACGTTGATGCATAAATGAAAAGTCCAAAACAACATATCCTCAAAGACAATAAAGAAGCTGGAGAATTGTACCCTTCCCTCCAGAAGTTTATAGTCTAAGTGGGACTAGACCAGGTCTGGAACACCTGATTGAAATACCTGTTTTAGCTCTGCAGCAAGTGGACAGATTCAAATCCAGCCAATGCAGTCTCAGCTCTGTGTCTCTGTGCCCTGCCACTGCCTTCTACTCCCAAACCCCACACGCCATATTCACATGTCCCCTCCAGCACCGCTCCGGCTTCTTCAAACTTGGGAAGCAAAAGGGCGGTGGGGGAAGTATCAGGGCTGGAAATGTCTGGAGGAACGTGTCAGCAGGCGGCACCCCTTCCCACCAATCTAGAAAAAAAGGATATGGCAGCAGATCCATGTGCCAGACCTTCCCTACAGTCCATTAGGAGCCAGGATGCTGGGCTGCCCCCATGCAATCCTGTTTGAGTCCCAAGAGCACAAAACAATCTCATCCTGACATCACCACCCTGACTGCTCAGACTCACCTGTCAAAATAGGTGGGTTGTACTACCTCAGAGATCTGCTCAGGTTGTACTCAGAGATCTGCTATGAAGAAATTCACCTTAAAACACACAAAATAGCATGAGCTGCCGATGCTATTTCTCTTAAAGTGTTAGATGGAACAGAAATGAATTGGGGAAAACCAATGAGTTTGTGATGTTTAAAAATAAGATGATAGCAGACTAATGTGTTACCTGAGAACTGCCTCTGCACCTGGCAGCCTTCATTCTTTAAGCTCTCATCATTTGCACACAGCCTTTTATTAGGCACCGGGAAGAGACCACAAGGCTTCCTCCTTGAAGAGTTTAGTGTTTATCAAAAGACACGACAAAGACACATATAAATATAATGAATAAAATTTAATTATAGAATCAGGAAGACCTGAAGACCATTGTCAGATACTTACTAGTCGTAGATCTCGGGCAAATCACTTGGGCAAAGCACTTAGCCTCTGTTTGCCTCAGTTTCCTCATCTGTTAAAAAAATAGTACCTACCTGATCAGTTTATTGTGAGGATCAAATGAGATAATGTAACTAAAGTATTTTACGAACTTTACAGCACTGTATGAATGTATATTTATCTGGGATATGCTGGTAAATGTTTAGCAACATGGCTGCCCAAAAAGTTTAATTTGCATTATTAACATTTGTTCCATCATTTTCTTAAATCTTTAAACAATCAACAAAACAATAAATTAAGTCCTGATTTGTAGCATTTGCTGATTTCTGAAGTATAAATGCTCACATTGACTATATTGCATTTGGCTCTCAAGTCTGTTTGAGCTCCAGCATACCTAATATATAACCTATTGTTGTTATTGTTGTTACTGTTATTAAATTTAAATCTAATTAAGTGTAAATTTAATTTAATTATTATCATTAATAATATTAATAAACCCTTTCCTCCAACAACCCCAGGAGGCAAACTGACTATATAAGTATAAGCCTTATTTTACAGAAAGAGACACTTGCATTTAAGGAGGTTGAGTGACTGGCCCACAAGAAGCAACATTTGAACCCAGATCTTCCCCTTCCAAATCCATTGCCTCCTCAGTGATGATGATGTGGATAAGGAATATTTTCATCTTTAGGAGAGGAATTCCTTCCTTCCTAAGATTTATCCAGCTGCAGCTGCCTGACTTCTTTTTTTCTGCCTTTGTTTTGTAGGCACTTTGCAGTCTAGCCCAGTGACTGCTTCTCCCTCAGGATCCCCCAGCGGCTCACAGTACGACAGTGACTCAGACATGGCCTTCAGTGTGAACAGGTCCTCCTCAGCTTCTGAGTCCTCACTAGGTAAGGAGCCCTTTGAATTCAGAGCAGTTCAGGGGGGGTGGTCTGAGGCTGCCACCTTAGTGGTCACCTTCCCATCTGAGCTAAAACTATTTTCTGAGGTATAGTCCAAGGACATTTTGTTTGCTATCCCAATTCCCTTTTTGCACTATCCCTATGCAGCATTCCCACCTCTGCTGTCCTCTCAGGTGTAGTTATGCCAGATCAGTGATGCTGGGGAGATGAGAAGAGAAAAATCTAAAAACGAGGCTCAAAGCAGCACTTTGTGCAGTACCTACCTGAAGTAGGTACTTAAATTCTTGTTGACTGACCAAAAGGACAGTAATAATAATACACTTGTTAGTTGGAAGTGAATTGAGAAGAGATTGTATATACACATACATACATACACACAGAGGTGTGTGTGTGTGTGTATAATATACATATAATACATGTATATATTATTTTTAATAGTATTTAATTTTTCCAATTACATGGGAAAACAATTTTTAACATTCATTTTTTATAAAATGTTGAGATCTCTCTTCTCTCCTTCAGGTTAAGATTACATTAAGTGTTTTTTTTTTTTTTTTGGCTGTCATATATAAATGTGCACTTGTAAGCAATTTTATATAGGTTATATATGTGCAGTGTTATAAAACATGATATATATGAATTACATGACAGTCACAGGGAAAGTATATACCTGTGGTCTTCCTATTTCCTAGGTGGAGGTCAATCTTTAGAGAAATTCTAACAGGCTTCTATTCGGATTGGTTTAAATTTGAATGGTTCATAAACTCTTCCATCTATCAATAGAAAGGTAAATGTAGGATATTGTTGAGAGTTCATTTTCCCAAGTATGTACCAGTACTGGTGGAAAAACTGTTCAACAAGACTTGTGGGATCCACATAGAAAGGAATATGAATGTAAAGTCACACTCCTGGTTTTTTTTCTCTCAGACCATGGGTACAGAGCAAGCTGTATGGGGAGAAAAAGTAATAGCATTGGAATAGTACTGGACACAGAGAGAAGAAGCATGAGTATGGAAGAGGAAAAAAGTAAAGAAAACATGGAAGGAGGAATCCAGGGCCAAGAATCCAATAACATTGGCCTGGGCAGAGGATCCCTTGGTTTGTTTTCGTTTGACTTTATCAATAATTTGAATAAAGACTTACTCATCATGCTTCTGATAGCAAAAAGTGAGGAGGAATTAAGAAACCTCTTGATGGGGGTGAAAGAGGAAAGTATTAAAACTGGCTTGAAGCTTAATATAAAAAAGTAAAATCGTGGCAATTATTTCCATTACTTCCTGGCAAACAGAGGGAGAAGAAAGGGAAGCAGCATTAATTCTAAATTTTTAGGCTCAAAGATCACTGCAGATGATGGTGACTGTAACTATGAAATTAGAAAACACTTGCCCCTTGGAAGGAAAGCTATGGCAAATCTGGACAGCATATTTATAAAGGAGAGACATCATCTTAACCATATAGTCAAAGCTGTGGTTTTTCCAGTAGCAATTTATGGCTGTAAGAGATAGTTCCTAAGGAACACTGAACTACCATCAAATCAACACTTTTTAATTGTGGTGCTAGAGAAGACTTTAGTGAGTCCCTTAGATAGCAAGGAGGTCCAATAAACCAATATTTAAAGAAACTAATTTAGGTGGTTCACTGGGAAGTCAAATTCTCAAGTTGAAGCTTAAATACTTTGACCACATAATGGGAAAATGGGACTCACTGGAAAAGACCCTGATATTGTGAAAGATTGAAAGCAAAAAGAGAAGGGGACAGCAGAGGATGAGATGCAGAGATGATGTCATGGTAACAGTGAACATAAACTTGGATAGACTTTGAGAGATAAGGGAGGCTAAAAAGACCTGATATGCTGTGGTCCATGGGATTATGAAGAATTGGCTAAAAAACTGAACAACGATTTTCATGTTCATTCAATTTGCAAATGGCACAGAAACCTGGAAGGGATAGCTGACATCTTGTATAAGATTCTCAAGATTCAGATAAAATCTCCGAAGGCTAGCAGGAGGAACAAAATCCAATAAAATGTATAATAGGGGCAAATGTAAAGACCCTAACCTAGATTCAAAAAATCAACTGCACAAGTATAAGGAAGTGGAATGTCTAGAAAATAGCTAATAGGAAAAGAGACAGAGGGAGCACAAGTTTAACAGGAGTGCATATTTATGGTACGACAAGCAAAAAGACTAATATAGTCTTAACCTGAATTAATAGAAGCATAGGAGCTTGAATAAGGGAGGTGATGATGCCATAATACTCTGTCCAAATCCCAGATTTAGGGAGGGAGGCCCCCAGAAGCCATTGAGTCCAGCCTGTTCTTGAACAAGAATAGTCTCTACAAACACCTTGACAGTTAGTTGTTCAACCTCTTCTTGAAGAGGATGAACTCACTTTTTTGAAGTACTGTGTTCAGTTCTGGGCACCACACTTTTAAGGAGGACATTCACATGTTAGATCAGGTCCAACAAAAGGTGATCACAATGGTCAGTAGAAATGATAACTAACAAGTAGTATTTTAAGGTTTTCCAAACTCTGAAAATATTATCTTATTTTATCTTCACAATAATTCTGATGGATTGGTACTATCACTACCCCCATTTTGCAAATGAGAAAAATGAGGCAAATAACAATTAAAGGTTTGGTAAGTAGTAAGTGTCTGAGGTTGGATTGTACTCTGGTCTTCCTGACTTCAAATCAAGCTCTTCATCTACCTGTACCACCTAGCTGCCTAACATGATGTATGAGGGTGTCTCGAAAGAACTGGGAATATTTATCCTCAAAAAGGAAATACTTTGATGGGAGAGCTAGTGAATGAGAAATGATTGCTATCTTTATGTATTGGAAGAAATATTAACTGGAAGAGTTCTTCTGATTGGCCCTGGAAAGCAGGTCAATGTTGGAGTTTTCAGATGAAAAGAAAAAACTTTTTAACCATTAGATCTATCCCAAAGTAGAATGAGCATCTGGAAAAAGGTAAAAAGATCTGTCATCATCAGAGTCCTTCAGGAAGCCATGAAGTACATGATCACTGAAGTGATCCATCCAAATAATGAAGCTGAGAGAATTTCTACTCAAACCCAATTGAAATCAAAATTTCTTCCAACTCTTGAATTCATTTGATTCTGTGAAATTACTATTCTCTTCCTTTGGCAAGTAAGATAATGTGTGTACAAAATCTTAAAGCACTATATAAATGCTAGCTATTATTATCATTTGGTCTCTAGACCCATTTAAAATATAGTCAACTTAGGGTGAATCTGTCAGTTTTCCCTCATTAGATGATCAGTTTCTTCAGCCCACACTTTCTTTCAGCAACCTCATATCCTTGTTTATTTTCCTTCCCTTCCATTTTCTTGTCTTGGAATAATATGGAAATGTAGTGGTGAACATTCCTCCAAATCCCTCAGGGTTCTTTAGGTGACTTGAAACAACATGGTCCCTTCCTCTTATAAAAATACGTATGGGCCATCAGTCTGATTCTCTTGTCTTTCCAGCAATACTAGGATTGCCCAGTGGGACAAGCTGAAGAATTGAAATGAGACATTTTAGTTATCATATATCAAAAGCCCCAGTGAAAAATGTTGTCATTCACTAGCTCCATCTGTTCTCACTTCCCTAACCAACTCCAGGTCCCGGCATGCACATCTGAAGCCCAATATCCTCACTTGGCCCCACATCTTTCTCTCTACATCTTTTGTATCCTTGTCTCCCAGATTCAGAGCTTCTATTGAAGCCAGTGGTGGATGATTAACCATTTTGAATGATTTCTGCCTCTGTGGGAGACTTTTTTCACACATAATTTGAGACTTTATTCTACCTCCCACTTTTTCCTATGAGGCTGGCTATAATGACCCTTATAACAGGTGCTATCAGAAAAGCTATTTCCTCTTTCCTTTGTATATAGCTTGTTTCTGCCAAGAGAGCATTTAGCTAATGTGGTGGTACATGGGCAAATTTCCTTAGAAATTTTCTTTTTTCTTTTCATTAGATCCAGTTCAATTTAATTCAACATATATTAAATGACTTATATATAAAGTCACTATGATAGGTACTAGAAATATAAAATTGCTAATAAAAGTGTCTCTACCCTCTTGGAATAAAAAGTTTTAAAAATACACTTATTATTTATTTATTTTGATATTTCTTTTTTTAAATTTTGAGCTCCAAATCTCTCCTTTCTACCCATCCCTCCCATATTCATTGAGAAAGCAAGAAATATGATATCAATTATACATGTGAAGTCATGCAAAACACAATACTATATTAGCCATGTTGCAAAAAAAGAAAATCTTAAAAGTGAAAAAAGATATACTTTAATCTACACTTTGAGTTCATCAATTCTCTTTCTGGAGGTGAATAGTATTTTTCATTATAAAGTCCTTCAGAATTGTCTTGGATCATAGGTAAATCATTCACAGTTGATCATCATACAATATTGTTGTTCTTTTTGTACAGTGTGCAAAATTGTATAATGTCCTCACTTTACTTTGCAACAATTCATATAAATATTTCCTGGTTTTTCTGGACCATCCTGTTTACCATTTCTTATAACATTCATATAGCAGTATTCCATCACAACTAGATATCACAACTTGTTCACCCATTTCCCAATTAATGAGTATTCCCTTAATTTCTAATTCTTTGCCAGCATAAAAAGAGTTATATATAATTTTGTGTGTGTGTATGTGTATATACACACACATATTTATATATGTATATATATGTGTGTATGTGTGTGTGTGTGTGTGTGTGTGTGTGTGTGTCCTTTGCCTTTTTCTTTGGGATATAGACCTGTTGTATAGCTCTTTGAATATAATTTCAAATTGTTCTCCAGAATGGAGCAGTTCACAATTCTTTCAACAGTGCATTAGTATCTCAATTTTTCTACATCCCCTCCAACATTTTTCCTTTTCCTTTTCTGTCTTGTTAGCCAATCTGATAGGTATGAAGTAAATATCTTAGAGTTGCTTTAATTTTTATTTCTCTAATCAACAGTGATGTGGAACATTTTTCCATATGATTATAGGTATCTTTGATTTCTTTATGTGAAAACTCTATTCATATCCTTTGATTATATATCAATTGAGAACTGACTTGCACTTTTATAAATTTGTTTCAGTTCCCCATATGTTTGAGAAATGAGCCCTTTATCAGAGAAATTTATAAAAATTTCCTCCCAACTTTCTGCTTTCCTTCTAAACTTGACTACATTGGTTTTATTTTGTAAAACCCTTGTAATTTAATGTACCCAAAATTATCCATTTTATTTCCCAACTTCTGTTTGGTCATAAATTCTTCCCTTATCCATAGATCTGACAGGTAACAGTTTCCATGCTCCCCTAATTTGCTCATGACATCACCCTTTTTGTCTAAATCAGGTATCCATTTTGACCTTATCTTGATAAACGATGTGAGATCATTGGAAGTGACCCTACCCTCAAAGAATTTATGTTCATTTGGGGGAGAAGAGAAAGTTATAGCATGTACACAAAAAAGTAAATATGAATAATCTAAATTAAGTTTAGGAGGAAGAGGGTACTCAGTGTAGAGCTTGGAGTTGGGAAGGGGTATGGTTTTTGAGGTCAGGAAAAGCCTTACCTAGGAGATGGCATCTAAATTGTACTTTGAAGGATTATAGGAGCTAAAAGCAAGGAGACAATTCTTTTCATAAATAGTAAACCGCCTATGTAAAGACAGAAATGGGATATAGCACTTCTCTTACTAATATATAATCCCTTTGCTTCAAGAGTGATTCCCACATTCATTTCAGTTATTATTAAAGTTTGTTTTTTCTGCCTTACACCTAGTGTATGTGTTTGCCGGGTATATTTTGCATTATCTTGTGCTGAGGTCAAAATTCATGCTTTTGGTGGAATGGAATTGGGGGGATGATGTGGATTGTGAATTTTAATTCTTAAAAAATTAAGATTTTTTTGGGGGGAGAAGTATACACTTGTGTTTCTCTTGTTTTTCTTTTGAATAGTGACTGCTCCGAGCTCCCCTCTGAGCCCCCCCACATCACCTTCATTCTCCCCTCCGGAGCCTCCAAGCAACAAGAATGGCGAGTGCACCATTTGCTTTGACAGTGAAGTGGACATGGTCATCTACACCTGTGGCCACATGTGCCTCTGCCACACCTGCGGTCTTAAACTGAGGAAGCAGCCCAATGCCTGCTGCCCCATCTGCCGGCGTACCATCAAGGACGTCATTAAGATCTACCGGCCTTAGCCCTCCATCACACCCCAAGCCCACCACTGCTCAAGTGGGCAAAGGGGCTTTGCTAAACAAAATGGGAACCATGCCTTGCCACCCACTGCCAGTGATTGGTCCCTGAATGCCAGGAGGTTTGCCCATCTCTTGTTAAGCATTTTTACTGGTAGGAAAAGTCAGAGGTCTGGCCTTGCTAAGAAACTTGGCAGAGGGTCTGAGGGAAGAAGGGTAGCTGCTTTTTGCCGTCCTATAGATGATCACAGGCACTGTCACATGTAATCACTGTAGCATATGTACTTGCTTTCTCTAAGGCCCAGTCTTGCCCAGCTGGGAAAATGGCAAATTTTGTGCAATGCTTCTTGGAGATAGTTCAGTCAAATGTGTGTGGTACAGGAGAGAGAAGTTGGGGGACAACAAAGGGAGAAAAGAAAACGAGAGAATGAGAGAGTGAGAGAGAGTATGAGTGTGAGAGAATGAGGAAGAGTATATAAGAGAGAGAATGAATGAGAATGAATGTGTATGAATTCTAAGCTACTGGAGGTGGGAGCTCGTGGTTCCACTGCCATCCTCCAAGCTCTCTCCAGAAGCCCTCAATCAGGAGCTTCTCAAAGAACATCCAAGGAATTGAGGACCAGCGACAATCAAGGGCTTGTGTCCTTTTCCATGTTTTTCCCTCCTCAGAAGCTATTGGATGAGTGACTGTTGAACATTTTCAGTTTTTACCCAAACAGAAATATTACTTGGATAATAATATTTGAGGAGGAAACTTAGATCATCAATGCACTGTTTACAACCCCAGATATGAACAGCTGTGTCTGGGTGCTTGGTTTAAAAAAAAAAAAGCAACTTGTTGGATTTTGATTTTTGGTTTGCTTTCTCTTTTTATCTCAATCTTTTGAGAGTGATTTCACCGGTCCCAGGGTACAGCAGAGCTAGAGCTCTGACCTCTCCCAGAAGATGCATTACCCTCACTTCTGCTCTGCAGAGTAGAATTTTATGCACCATGCACCTTCCCCCACCCCCCCAGTCTCCAAATATTTTTAAGAATATTATCTTAATCTTTATAATTAGGAGGCCCTCGTCATATAGTCCCCTTTCCATAAAGCAGAAACTGAAATAGAGAGGCAAGGGCCTTGCTCAGAGGTCATTTGATAGCTTAGCTAGAACCCCTTAGATTCTTCAGTTTACTACTTCAACCACTTGCCCCAGGTTGGCACTCTGGGGCACACAAGGTGATACTCAGTACTAAAACCCAGGGTGCATTCTCCAACCGAGGATAAATTTAGAAGCAGGAAGAGTTTGTTTTTATTGCCTTCCCATTAACTTCCCTTCTGGGCCTCCATGCTACCTAGCCCCTCTATCCTGGTCATGTTGTCAGTTAACTGTCAACTAATCTCTAGTGGATTGTCAGCTTTTAAGGTGTTAACTGATAATTATGGCATCAGCTGACAATCTTGAAGTGGGACCCTCTTCATTGCATTTTTTTGAGGAGGATTGTTTTAAGATTAGCTGACCTTCCTTGAGGAACAGGGTCTAACTTTACCATGTTTCTTTTCCTGATCATCCTGTTACTGCTACCAGAGCCTGAGGTGACGTTGGATATATCACGGGTCCTTATTCAATATGCTCTTCTTGAGTCATTCACCCCACTACTCATGGGAGCAAATCAATAAAAATGTACCTATAGAAAAGACAGCTGGCCTCTGCCATAGTTCCTGATCTTTTCCTTTTAAAGGAAGTCATTCCCCAAGACTTCCAGAAGTTAGGGAATTAAGGATTATTGCACGAGAGCCACCAAGGTCTATTTGGGAGCTCTTTTTGGAGAAACGGCAAGGTGTGGCAGCAAGAGTGCTAGTCTGGGATTTAGAAGATGCCCCCTTCCTGCTCTGCCCCCAGATTCCAGGCTCATTTCTGCTTCTAATTCATTGTGGAGGCTTTAGTCAAGGTATGTCATTGCACCTGGGTTTTCTCATCTGTCAAATGGGGATAATAATGCCTTTCCTACCTGCCTTGCAGAGGTTATCATGATGATCAACTTAGATATAGGATATGAAAGATGATAAAGATAATAGATGTGTAAGAGAAAATTCTTTTTAGACTAAATCTTTAAAAAAAAAACAAACTCATCTTTTCCAGAGGGAAGACAGGTAGAGATGGAAGAGGAAGTTGTAGTCAATTAGTTTTGGTTCCTTAGGTCACTGTTCTTGTATCCTAGGTAGGATGTAAGGGAGAGAGCAGATCTTCAATTAAAACCATATTTGGTAGAATTTCTGTATGTTCTTCCTTTTTCCTAACTCATTCAGAGACCAGGAAGTGATTGATCCCCAGCAGCAGCAGGAGAGCTCAGCCAAAGGCTGTTGAGCTGAGAGGCTGTGAATGAAAAACAATTCTGTCAAGTTGAGTTAAAATGAGGTGTAAAAAAAATGGCCAGGAGATCTACAAAGTTCTCACTCAACCTTTTTATTGATGTTTTCGAAGAGCTACCTCCCCAGTCTTGCTGAGACCAGAAGACAAGACAGACTGTGCCTTCCACCCCCTGTGTTTAGAAGCAGTGTCAGGATTATGTTTGCTGAGAGACAGGGTGGCAGAGTGGCTACAGATCTGACCTTGGTATCAGGAAAACCTAAATCGACAGGCTTATTATATGAACCTGGGCAAATTAACCTGTTGGTGCCCCCAGTCAAATGGACCTTGTGACTCTTCAAAGAAAGAGTAAATTATGCCCAATGTAGCTTCCATATTGTGTATGTGTGTCTGTACACTGAATCTCTGAAAAACAGTAAACCAGTATGTGGTAAATATGGTCATTAAGTCCAAAATATTGGATTCACCAGAACAATCCATTCCCCAAGAGCGTCAGATAACAGAGAACTTAACTGTATATTTCAAGGAGCCTTTGACTTAAAAAGAGAAAATAGCTGGCTGTTTATCCCATTGTTTTCCTGCTTATATTCTTTACGCAAGCATTTGTCAGTGCTCATTGCCATCCTTTGGCCTCAGTTTCCACAGCTGTACTATGAGGGAGTTAGATTAAGGGCCTATAGTGACTCTGACTCCTGGCATAGAAGCTAGGAGCCCCTCAGATGTGTGAGGAGCATAGTTGTGTGCAATACATTTCATTAAGGTGTGCACTCATTGAATTGTTTTAAGGCAAATTTTTATTATCTAATCATAAAGGACATTATTTTTAATTATCAAACCAAAGATACTAAAATTTAATGAAATTAAAATTATTTTTCTAAAAATAACAGCTAAACCTCACTTAGAAATACAAAATTTTAAAGAGATAAAAACGATTTTCTTTTTAGATTTTAGAATTTGCCTGAACACAGCTGGCATATCCTATATATGAGAGCCTACACTCAGGAAGACTGATGGTGAACATCTTTTTTCCTCTAGTTTCCTGTCTGACCAACTCTTATTTCGGCCCTTGTTACAGCTCAGTAGCATTAGCGCCACTTTGATCCTTAAGTGCAGAGATTTGGAAACTATTAAAGGGTGGCCCAAGCCGCTGAGAGCATCACAGGCACTGCTCCCGATGACCTGCTATGTGAGGAGAAAATGAGACAATGGCCTGTTTTAACCTGCCTTGTCACTGCCATAAATAGCATCAGCATCTAAGGAGGAACTGAGGGCTGGGATGTTGGGGTTTGCTTGCGGTTTCTTTTTAAACCAGGCATTGTTCAGTGATGGAAGAACTTCCTTTTTTTTTTAAACTAAATTAACCACTAAAGTTCCCTCAGTCAATGCACTTGATAGCCACAGTGGATATTCTCCCTCAATGGTGCTGCCCAGTATTTCTCTTGCTTCTTTGTAATAGCCCTCTTTGCCCAGGGTGAACAGTATGTGATATACTGCTGTACACGGGCTCTGCTTTATAAGGGAGTTAGACTAAGGTCGAGTGGTTTTGGCATTGTAACTCTTATCCTTCTAGATGTGTCAAAGAGCCTACATTAAGCTATTGAAGGACAGGAATTGGGCTGTGCCTTTATCTTGCTAATGTGTTTCCTCATGCATCAGTGAGCTATGTCCAATTTTGGTATGATTAGGGGAAAGAAGAAAATTTGGAGTTCAGAAGACCAGAGGACTGGGCTTGAATTTCAAATCTGCCTCTTGCTTGATCTTGGGCAAGTAGCTTAATAATTAATAATAACTGATATTTACATAACACTAATTTTCAAAGCACTTTACATATGTTATCTGATCTGAGCCTTGCCACAGCCCAGTGAGTTAGGGACTGGAGATATTATGCTCATTCTACAAAAAGATTAAACGAAGATTCAGAAGTTCCATGACTTACCAGCAGTGTCAGAGGTAACATTCAATCCCATATCTGTCAGTACTGTCTGATACCATAACCACTTTGCCACACTGCCTCTCATCCCCTATACATCCCAGTTTCCATATGGGTGAAAACTAGAGGATCTCCAAAGTCTGTCCTAATTCTCAATCCTCTGCTCCTAAACTAACTAGAAACAGCATCAATTAGATGCACTCCTAACTCAGTACAGGAGTCCCTTTGTTTAGGGTTTTGAGGCTAGTTTAGATTGGGCCTGATAGTTGAATCTAGAATTTCTAACAGAACGTTTGCCCCTAGAATTACTTTGAGGATTCCTCTTTTAAGCTCTTTTGAATGTATTTCCAACCCTGAGAAAGCCAAACCCAGCTCTCACCAAT
>JAJPUD010013338.1:0-22239 GCA_023553655.1 Myrmecobius fasciatus
AAAAAAAAAAAAATCTAAGTGTCTTAACAGAGGGAGAAAACAAAATCTCTGTTCCCTCATAGTGCTTAAGGACAAAAATAGGCAAATTTTACCTAAGCCCCTCAATAAATCCATTCCATGTGACATCATACCCATAGCATATAATCATTTTATCAGGCAAACCCTCTAAGTTTCTCAAGTTTATTTTTAAAGCTGTGAGAAATTCTAAAGAAAAAATATTCAGCAGTCTCAAGACATTGAAGGCAAATAGCTATATGCTCCAATTTTTAAATCAGTCATTTTAATCTGAGAGGTAAGGAGCCCCTCAAGGAAAAAAACAGAAGGAAGGGAGAAAGATCTAGTAACTATCAACAATTCCTAATAACAGTGACCACTCTACCCAATAAACTTAGTGTCCAGAACATAGAGACAGTAAATAAAAGTAGAGCAGAATGGTTTAGGGGAAGCCTATAAATAATGAAAATATATATTTTCACATTTCTCTCCTTAGTCCTATCTGCTCTGACCAAATTCTGTGCAGAAGGGGTCCCACCTTTACTCCCAAATCTTGGAAGGTGTAAGCAAAAAGAGCAACTAATTTTCAAAGAAATCTCAATCAGCCAAGAAGTACAAGCTCACTAGGAGCACATTCATTAAGGACAAAGTGTTTTGCTCTTCTACTCCTGTTATTCTTCCTTCAGCCCCAAATCCATGGGTGCTTAGTCTATCAGATGGAAGGGATTGTGAGGGAAAACATTCTATGCTAAGGCTCTCTAAGAGAGCAAATGCCTTTGATTTTACTTTTCTGTTTCCCCTACTCTCTCCCAAGGCTAACATCTATCCCTTACAAAACATCACCCAAGAGAATAAAGTCCAAGAGTCTAATCTAAAAGTCCTGCAGTGGCAACTCATTTAGTTGAAAAAGGCATATACTCCTCCAGAAAAATAATTTGCCAATCCCTAAGATTAAGCCATCCTTTCCACCTGCTGGGCTGGAAGCTGAATCATCAAGAAGACATATGTTCAATAAACAACTCATCTGAGCCTTGAAAGAAAAACTGTGCTGGACCTTGCACCCAGAAAGGAGCCTATAGACACCATGTGTTTTGCTGACTTCTTCTCCTAACACATCAATTAAAAGAAAAATCTGTTAAAGCTTATCTTTGAATAGGTTTAGGGTATGAGGGTAGAATAGAAGAGCAGAAGACAGCACTAAAAAAAAAAAACATCTTTCCTCTTAAGTCTGAAGATCAATTACAACCACCCAAGACTGAGTGCCTAGGAAACTAAACCAGAGCTGTCTAACTGGCCTAAAGTACTTTTCCAAATTATAAACCCACACAATATACAGAATATATGGGGTGAGATTTTAGTTCTAACATTCAGGACAAAGAAAGTGTTGAAATATGAAGTTCCTTCTTTCCCCAAGACCACACCAAAGGAAGACAGTTAATCCAAGATGCCCAGATACACTGATTTCCTTTTCCAATCTGGCACTCCCATAGATGGGAGTTTGTAAGATTAAGGAATATAGCTCCAGGAAAACTTAATTTTCTTCCTTATTTCTTATTGAAATCTTAATCCCTTTCCTGTCTGTTTTCTGGTAAGGAATGAGATTCCTCTTCTCTCCTAAAGAGAACATTCTTTACGGTTCTTCCTTTCAAAATCCATAAACATTTAATAAGATCCTATTAGAAGTCATGCACTGAGCTAAACGCTGATCCGCCGCGGGCCCCCCCCCCCCAAGTTCCATCACTGCAGCCGTGGAAGCTGTTAAGAGTGTTAGGGCTAAGCTGGAAACCAGGCTGGAAAGGGAAGAGGGATTGCATCTCGGACATGCTGTACCTCCCGATACATTGACTTAGGTGACTCATGAAGCCTGGAGCTCACCCAGACTAAACCAAAGGCTTGGGGATCAAGGACAGGGGCTAGAAAGCAGGAGGGAGAAAAGCGTGAATGCCCCCAGTCACCAACCCGGCCCGGCCCTTCACCAGACAGCCCCCGTCGCCCTCCGCCCGGGGTCCCTCCTCAAAGAAACCCGGGCGATCAGGACTGGGGGAAGGGGGGGAAGGGATGCGAGCCCAGAGACCGACGGGGGCAGCGCCCTCGGGAGAGGAGACTCCAGGGCACAGCCCGGAAGGGGGAGGGGAGAAGGAGGCAGAGTCTCACCGAGTGGGCGACGCCCCACAGGAACACGCCCACGAGCGGGTCGGCGGCCCGGAACACCTTCACCTTCTGCTGCACGAAATGCTTCTTCTTGGTCTTGGAGGCAAAGCCGAAACCTGGTCCGGGGCCCCCAGCCGCCGGAGGTACGGTGGCCGACGAGGCGGAGGAGGAAGCCATAGCCTGACTCCTTCGAACCTGTCGGAGCCGGAGCCCGAGCTAGGAGCCGCGATGCTAGCGCCCGCCTCCGGAAGTGCTGCTCACCTGCACCGCCGTCACATGACGGGAGGACCGGCGGGAGATGGGGCGGTCTCGGGATAACAAAGTTGGGAATGCGCCGGCGCGGAGCCGGGGTACAGCACACCCTCCAGTGACGCGAACGCGTCATCCTCTCACCTGGAGTGGGCGCGAGCGAGCGTGCGCGCTGGCTGGGGAGGGGGAACCCAAAGGCTGGGTTTTGTGTGGTTTGCTTCTCCAAGCTTGTTCCGGTCTTCCGCAGCGATGCTGCGCGCGCGGAACACCCCAATCTGAGCCCGAGGAGAGAAGAACCTCCTCCCGCTCCCTCCATGGTTCACATCCAGCCCCTTCCCCACTTTCATCCCTGAAAACACTAGGCAGTGAGGAGAAAGGTTTACGTTTTCGTTTTTATTTTTAAAGATATTCGCTCGTACTTTAATAGACACTGGGGTTTGTGTTGTTTTCTTCCACTCCGACATGCAACGTTTGGCAGATGTGGGTGGGCCAACTAGATGCAGTGACCCAGGCTCTAGGAGAGGGAGGCACAGATGACTCGAGGGGGAGAAGGATGCAGGATGAGGCCTTCATGGAAGGATTTTTTTTTCTTTTTTCTGACGCGTTCGTGTGTATAGCGTGTGAGTGATACATTCCCAGCCCTTCTTCTGCTATTCCTTTTTGCACACCTGCCTTCCCCCCACACCATGCCTTCACAACTCATCTGCTCCTTAGAAGAATAATTAAATGGCACTATTACATAAGACATACTGAATTCGGGGTCCCCTGGTAATTGGCATGAAATTCCTTTACTAAAGTTGTTTTTCATTTGATTAGGGACTTTACCTTCATTTCTTTATCAGTGTGTGATTTCTTTCAATATTAACTCTCAGGTACTTGTAGACTGTCTTATCTGATCTTAGTTCTAATTAGAGTCTAGTAAATTCTATAATCTTAAGAAGTATGGCTATGGATGGTTTCCTCTTCCCCCTCTGCAGTTTTTTCTTTGTTTTGTTTTGTTTTGTTTTACTTCAAAGATATGGATTCCTCTTGGGGGGATTTAGTTCTATGGAGTGACTGATAGAGGTGAGAATGTGTTGGGGGTTTGAGGGGGGGTTGGTTTTTTGAGAAAGATTAGTTCTGGGGATGTGGCTGTTTTGTTTGAGAAATGTTAATTCTTTCTATCCTGGACTTATGCCATAGGATAGTTTTAAGAAGGCATCTCTATCCTGTCTGTAGGGCAGACATAATCCATTTTCTTCCTTGGATTTCTCTCCAAACCTCCCTTAAAAGTTGAAAGAATAGACTTTAGGCAGTAAATATCCCTGCAGATAAGATTTGCATTTACAAGTTTCTAAACTATTCTGTTGTTCCTTAAGAGAAAAAGAGAAATCTGTTTTTCTTTCTAGTCTGTGCTCTAAGTTCTTGCACTTATCTACAAAACCACTTGAACACAGATAGAATTGGATAGAAGAAAGAGACCAAAACCAAACCAAAATTCTGACTGTTTCTTCTACCCAGTGGTTGTTGCTTTTTGGGTTAAGGGAGGGGTATAGTTGGAGCTTCTAGATATTAAGTCTTGAAACTCTACTTCCTCAAAAAAAATTTCTCCTCCCTTTTTCCTTAAAGTGTACTCTTTGAAAAAGATTTTTGCTGAAGAACCAGGAAACAGAAAATAGAAATTTGGAGACTGTTGCCCCCAGTTTGGAAAGAATAAATCTAGAGAAAGTCATTCTTCTGACAACTAGAAAACCCCAAACCAAAGCGGGAGCAGGGAAGGAGAGGTGAGAGCATAAGGCAGCATAATATGGAACAAAGAGAAAAGGGTACAGCTCACCTCCTCCACACCTTGAGATTGATGTTGCAAATAGGTGCAAGAAATTTCCCTGCCTGTTTACTCCATTATGCTGTGAGAAATTCAAGACAATCAACATCAACTGCCAATTGCCTGTTTTCTATCCACTATGATTTTTTAAAAAAGAACAAGCAGTTATTTGCCAGGCTTTCTGGAGAAAGATTGAAGGAATTAAGTTCCCAGCTTCTCTATCACTACAGTATAGCTCTGGGAATTCTAGTCAGAAACTATGAGGTGGCATGTCAAAGGGCAGAAATAAAGGAGAAGAAGAGTGATTTCAGCCACTCATGCTTTTAGTATCCAGAGAACAATAAGAAAGAAAAGATAAATCTTGGAGGACAGAGGTAAATATCTGGAATCCTTAGAAGGTAGGAATTCTAGCCACCCCTGCTCAGTAAATCTGGGGGGGGGGGAGAGGAGGAGGAGTTTCTGTGACTTGTTATAAAGCCAAAATATTCTTCAACTTAAGGCTTTGTTTTTGTTTTTAAATAAGCAAGGCCATGGGCCTTTAGCTTCCTTTGTTCCATTTGATCCCTTTACCAGTGACCCCAACTTAGTGATTAATACCACTCAGTGTGAAAGACAAATACATGAGAGAAGAAATCTTCACCTTCCTCCTTACTACCCCAAATAGTGGGGTAAACTATGCATAAAAAGTTGCTAGATACATCATTAGATATCTTCAAGAGTAAGACAGTGGGGGAAAAAAGACATAGCAGCAGTTTTGATATACAGTACACAGAGATATACAGAGAACAAGAGAAAGACATCAAACATGATACAGTTGAACAAAGAGGATTGGGGAAAGGGGTTAGTAATCAGAGACCACAGGTTTGCAGCATGCTGAGAAGAGAGGCCTCAATCCCTCTTAGAAACTGGGGAAGAAAAAGAAAGCAGGGTCACTCTGGAGCCCAAACATAAAAAGCACTTGAGTTTTTTGTTCAAAAAGGAATTGGTACATTAATTTCACAGATTTTTGGCATGATGCCAAAATACATAAATCTCAGCAATCCTTAGCTTTTTTTTCCTATCATCGTTCCTTACTTCTCTTGACCCGTAAATCACCCAGTACTTTTTTAGTTCATGGTTTTTTTTAACCCCATCTTTCTAGTATTTTAGATAAAATTGGGTTTGCCCATCCTGGGTATATTTCTGGTTGAGCTCTTTCTGAGAGCTGGATTGCTGCTCTGGCTAAAGCAAGAATGTAAATTTTCTTGATAGAAGTATTTTACTTTGGTCTTTTTATCTCCATCACCTAGCACAGTGCCATACATGTATTAGGCATGCAAAATGTTTATTGAATTTAATTAAGAGACTACCAATGTTTTCTCTGTTAATGGTCCCCAGGGATCTAAAATAATGAGTCTGAGAAAAGCCTTTTGTCATGTTCTAAATCTGAGGGAGGCCTTAGAGAAAAAAATATAGGGGAAAAGAGAAAAAAATATAGGGGAAAAGAAAAGGACTTAGAGCTTAGGGACTTGAAGAATTATATAGAAAACATATAAGGACATGGCTATGAATCAGCTCAGAAGGGACAACCTCAAAAAAGGTGAAATGGTATTTCCTGTTGTCCCACTTCTACCTCCACTTCTCATCACAAAGTAAAAAGAAAGGGCTTCAACCAAAGCTAGAGGAAAAGACAAAAGAGGGAGTTTCCTATAGGTCATTGGTAGGGAACAAAAATGAGAAGGTTGGGAAGCAAGCTGTGGGGGAAGGCTTTTTTTCCTGAAGATATCTTAGTTTAGCATATATTGCCTAAAATAATTTAGGTGTAGGATTGATATCATCTCTCAAAGCCTTTTCCACTCCGAACTCTTAAATCTGATCCTATCTTTTAAAAATTTCTCCGTATAACCTTCCTACCCAGTGTCCAGGATTCACTCTTTGGTAGGTACCAGTGACCCCTAGTGGCATTGTGGCTAAAGCAGTCTCCACCTGACAAGAATGTAAGTGTAGGTTAAGGGAATGAATGAATAGCAAGGCAAGGCAGCATATGCTACATTTGAGAGAGGGAGGCCGAAATTCACCAATGTAAAGAAAATAATGTGGAGCTGGAAGAGACATGTTGAAGAAGTATAGAGTAGCAAACTGAAGCTAATCAGTTAGACACCTAAAATTACCTCAAAGTGCAGGTATGAATCAGTTCATGGGGGAGGATTAGCTGGCTGCAGTCTCTTGATGAAGGGGGAAAAGCTTAGCCTGTTCATCAGCTTCGCAGCCACAGGGCAGGTCACTCCTAAAGAAGAGAATAACTAAATAATACCATCTACCAGTACTTTGCAATTATGAAGAATTTTCTAACAGTCTCATTTTACTTTCACCACACAAAATACATTTGTATTGAAGTAAGGAAAGACAAGGACTGGTTAGAAGATCATAAATTTAGAATTGGAAGAAACTTTAACAATTATTCTAGTAGCCACGTTTTACAGATGAGGAAATTGAGGACCTGAGAGATTAAATTATATAAGTAATAAATTACAAAACCACAATTCAAATCCAGTTTTTTTTGACTCCACATAGAAGACATGCCCAAAATTGCATTTCATAGTAGAGGCAAAATGAAAAATTTATCACACACCACCTTATTGAAATAAGTTCAGTTCTGGCTTAAGTACTGAGAGAATTCTATATGGATTGGTGGATTGGTCAAAAGAGTAGTTCTAAATTAAAGTGGGGATAGGACTGGGATAGCTTGAAGAATGATCTTAGTACTACCTAATAATATTCCCCCTTCCACCTTTTGTATAGAATAATCCAGGGAATCTTCATGAGAGAGAAAGGAAAATTTAAGGACCCTCTCAGGGGTACACTGATAAATACTTGACAGCTGGGTCTCCAGGGAAAATTAACATTTTCTCCATTTCTTTCTTAAATTTTGGCAATCAACAAGCAATAAATCAAGCATTTGATACAATAAACTGATGCAAAAAATTTCCAATTTTCTAAGATAAAAAAATTAAGAATTGGCTTAATCTGGGATAGCTCCAGCACACTTCTGATTCATTCCACCCACCCACCAAAGAGATACCCTAAACATAGGGAAACCTCACCTGTTGTCATTGATGTCTGTAGCATTTCCTGGAGAAATCAATCGTTGTGATTAAAGAAGACAAAAGAAAATAAATAAACAAGGAGATAGGTGATCAAGTAACAATTTTCTAAGTTTCCCCTGTCCCTTCAGAAGCCCTTAGGGATGTTAAGTTATAGTACCTTCTTTATATATAGAAAGATATATAAATATATCTATACATAATATATATCTATATATGACTATATAGGCTCCTTCAGTAAATTTCCTTGGGAGTGGGATGGGATTGAATCTAAGGAGGAGGCTGCTCTGTTCTCTCACTAAGAGAAGCAGGGGTTAAGATGAATAGTAAAGGAAGAATCAAAAGAGAATACCAGACCCAGAAATAACAAGAGATCTGCGGTGTTATTGGAGAGATAGGGATCCCACGGTCACTTGTTCTTTTTGGTTTGCCTAAATGCCTCCCATAAATGTGGAATCCTTGATTCTTAGGTATTTTAAACAATAAATGCCCATTCCTTCTTACCATTATCCATATTTAGTTTCTGGTAGGAAGCCAGATTACCACTGGAGGAGGAGGTTCCACCACTGGCAAAGGAGTTACCAAAACTGGATGGAAAGGTAGAGAAAAGTAGATACCATCTGAGTCCCTCTCCAAGCTTTTCAAGACCATTATCTTCCCCACCTCCAGAAATAAAATTATATCCTAATATTAAAGTGATAGGGGCTTCCCAGAGCAGGAATTAAGGAATAATTAATCTTTAGCTTGTAGGATTGGTGCCTATTTCTAATTTATTTATTACTGGGATTGTTGGGAGGTTAGGTAAAGGAAAGAACAAGAGACAAGGTCAAAAACAAAGTTACTGAAAATAAAATGAATCTTGGGGATTCTGCCTGATCATTGTTTTATAGGGACTAAGGCCTCCTGAACATTGAATGGTGACCCCACCCCACTGTGGTTACTCACTACATATCTGAAGTAGCAGTAGGTGCAGCCTGCAGGTACAAATTCTGATAGTTCTGGAAGAGATTGTTTGTGTAACTGATGCATTCAGGGCTCCTGGTGCCATAGGGATTGGTGGGTGAAGACACTGGATAATGGCCAGGCCGGACTGGTTTGGCTGTGGTAAAAGAAAAGACCAAGGACCCAAATACTAAAGATGTTGCCTTTTAACCCTTACTTTTTATCCCTTGAAATTTTTCTGTTTCCTAAATTGGCTTGAATGGTTTTTAAAGAATTCTGTTGTGGTGTTTTGGTTTTTTTCTTGCTATTTGTGCCATTGAGGAAAAACATCCTCCCACTGTAAAAGTGATTAGCAGCCTGACATCCTGGGGATTTATCTGGTCTCCCAGGGAAAAGGGTTCTTGAGGTCATCAGGATGCCACACAGCAACAGGAACAGTCTTAGTTTCTGAAGAACTGGGGCTATTCAGGAGGAAAGCCCTGTCATCTTGGGAAGGCTGCTTTGAACCCTGTAGAGATCTTCCAGCCCAGGCCTACCCCTGTCCCTAAGCCTACCTTCTCCCCACCACTTACCAATCTGAGCAGAGTGGTTTCGCTTGCCAGCATTCTTGTAGCGCACTGCTTCCTTGATTCTGTCTACCTCTTGCTGGTATCTGCGCTTGTCTTTCATAGCACCTTCCTTTGCTTCCTTCAGTGCGCCCTCCAGGGCCTTAACTCTCTCAGCCGTAGCCCTAAGTCGTTTCTCCAGCTTAGGAAGCTCACAGCGCAGATCTGCATTGTCACGAACCAGCTTCAATGTGGACAAAGGAGAAGGAAAAGAAGCAAAAAAGAAACAGGGAGAGACATAGAGAAATAGATTGGAAGACAGAAAAAAAGGGAGTCAAAAAAATGGAGAATAAATAATACCATGTGATTTCAACTAACTAAACCCTAGTTCCTTCCTCAAACACTGCTGTCAGTTGGAAATCAGAAATAAAGGGGGATTCTGTCACTAAATAGCCACATTCACTGCCTCATATTCCCATTAGTTACACTGTCTTATCTCTTCCCCTCAAGCTCTTGTCCCTCCAGTCTCACAGCTATAATAAGGAATGGGATTGAGGATAACAGGTAAAATACCCACAAGCAGAAATAAAGTGTGGGCATGCTGAGGATGAGGCAGCAAAACACAGAAGCTGTTGGGGGAGGGGGTGATGTGGGAAAGAGGCGAGCTGTAAAATGGCAAGAAGAGTCAGCTACAAGATCAGATGCAAGCAGAGCAGAAGCCATGAGCACCCACCCCACCCTTTCCCCATTCCATTCACACACCCACACAAACAGCCCCATAGGGAGGAAAGAAAATGTTTGAATTCTAACAGCCTTGTGCACCTTGCCCCCATATCAGAGGATCTCCTGGGGTTTCCCTCATCTTATGGAAAAAACTAAGGGGCAGTTAAAACAAACAAAATCATCCCTAGCAAATTTAAATGACACCCCTAAATTTTTCACTACATTCCACATAAGAATTGAAATGCACAGGGAGACAAAGGAACAGGATTAAGGGATTTTAGGAGAATAAAAATAACAGCAGAATTGGAAGGGAGGAATAAAGAAAGGGAATTGAAACTGGAAAGATCTCTGTGTGGTTTTGACTTCCTATTAAGTATAGATTACAAGCAACATTGTCTCACTGATTCCACAGTTTGGGCACATTTTGTAACAGGGCTGTAGCATTGCCAGGAACATTGTTGCCAATTCCTCTTTCCTATCCTCTTCCTATAGGAAATATCTTGTTCACAGTGAGATAGAAATCTACCTCATTCCAGGTAGATTTTCTTTTTGGATTGGGACACACCTTCATATTGACCTAGGCAAGAGAGGAATGGGGAAGGAATTAAATGACAACTGCAAGAGAAGTGAACATCCTCTTCCAGGAAATATCATGTCTCTAGAGAGACTGGAGGAAGAAAGTATAATAAAGCCTTTTGCTGGTGCTGGTGCAAAGTAAATGAATAGGTTAACACTATAGATGAACACTAAAAGCTACAATAACAGCCTACTGGCCTGGGATGAGGGATGAAATCTACCTTCAAGTAGAATACATTGCTTAGAATGGTAAAAATGCCCATTAGTCAACTGCTAAAGCCTGCCAGTAGGGCTGAAATATCTTGGAAGTAAGAGGAGAGTATCCCCGTTTTGAATACACCAAACATTTCCTGTCCTGATTCCTCCGGGCCAATCCCTTTTTCTCTCCCTCCCCTCCCCCATACCTTAGACACCCAGTCTTCCAGCTAAGAAGCCGCAGCAGAGGGGAGGGAGGAGGGGGGGACAGAAAGGCAGCAACTTAACATACAAGAGTCATGGACTAGCTCTCTGCCTCAGGCTAGTTGAGTCATCTTGAGTCAAATCATCTATTCCCCAGACTCCCTTCCTCAAGGCTAGGCCCCTAGAGGATTAAGCAGTTTCCTTTGTTTCCCTGTTTATCTCCCATCTGTTCTTTGGATGTTCTTCCAAAAGTTCAATAGAAATTCTTGCTGCAGTTCCAACCCATTTCTCTTTGTTCCAGGTCAATCCCAATTCATCTTCCCAAAATGGGGATTTCCTTACTTAGAAGGAAGAGGACTGAAGTGCTTCAAAAGATAAACAACAGTCATGGGAGGAAGAAAGGAAAAAATAAAGCCAAATATAAAGATAGTATTTTTAGGGACTGCAGGAGAAAAAAAAAAGTCACACATTCAAACTACATTTCTCTTCATCCCAATAAATACCCCTGAATAGCCAGAAAAAAATTGTCATCAGGAAACCCTATCATCCCTTCCTTCAACCTTACCTGTTTGTGAACCTTTGTAAGCTGTTCCAGGTTGTTCTCAAGAAAGGAAATCTTCTGTTTCTGGGAGTGAATCCCCCCACTATCTTCGGGTTCCATTTCTGCACTCTTGGGAAGAAAGGAGTATAGTATCAGGTCACAGCAGGAGGCAAAACATTATCAGAAATTTGTCCATGCTGAGTCGGATATTGACTTGACGTAATGGAGTCTGGATAATATAAGGGAGAGGAGAGAGAAATCAGGAATAGGAAGACATTGAAAGTGGCACTCACTTTCTTGACTCGAGTCGTGACGTCTTGAACGAACAGCTTGCGAAGGTTGTGGAGGGTCTGGAGTTCCCGGGCCTGTAAAGGAGAAAAATGTCTAAGAGAGCTAGAAAACAGGATGTATCACTTCCGTGGACCAAAATAAGACTCTGATCTTTCATTGATGTCTTCTTATGAGAGACATCCATTTAACATTAGAGTTTGAATAAAAGGGGCAAGAAAGAAAAGAATAGAAAAAAGGACAGGAGAATTAGGTTCAGGAGTCCAGAGAAGTGCAGGTATCATAATAAAGATTAATTAATCAAATTATTTTGATTTCCCAAAACCCTGTACAAAATTACTTACAACAGTCTCCTCCAGCCCTTTGAGGTCCTGCTTGGACTGCTCCTGTCGCTCATAGAGAAATCTTCAGCCAGATCGATATCATGAGAAATTTGGGGAAAAAATAGGTAGAATTTGTTTATGACACTGATCATTTTCCCCTCCTTTTTTCTCCCCACCCAATTATCCTGTCTTTGCAGACATATGTGGGCAAATATGTCTTGTGCATGGGCGCATTAATAAATAAAGGCATAAATGCTATTTGGTGTGTTCATGCATCCAGAAGTTGGTGGGTATACTCACGTCAGCTCCTGTAGTTTACTGCTCTTCTCATGTTCCTCATTCTTGAGTTTCTCATAGTCAGCCTGCAGTTTTTCTAGCTCTAGCTGTAGCTTCTGATTTAGGCTATAAAGATTGAAGATATGTCAGTAATAAAGAAAGAAAAATATTTTTATCTTTTTCCCCCCACCATGCTTGAAAAAGAAGCAGTTCAGAACTGATCCATCTACCTTTAAGCTATCTGAGCCTAACTGGGGTCAGTGTCTCTAGGTACAAATTAAAAATTGTTTTAAATATGGTCTTGTTTTCTTCCATAGCACCTGCATAATGCTTACATATAAAATGTTTGCTGAATGAATGAGAGAACAATTAAAGGACTCATTCCAGGATTTCAGAAAAATCTTTGGAGGCCACAAAGATATGATGACCAGAGGGCTTATATAGGATTGGCTGGTTAGGCTCCCTTACTCCTTAAGTTCATCAATGGTTTTCTGCTTCTCGTTGATCTCATCCCGAAGCCGAGCCAGCTGCCGGTGATGGGCCTCACGATGATTCTCCATCTGCAGTTCCAGTGCTTTCTGCAAACAGTACACCCCATCCCCCCCATTTAAGAACAGAAGATGTCCCACACACATCCTGTGAAGTCCAGAGCAACCTTTTACTCTGCCAAACCCTGGCAGCTTCCCCAATTTTCCCCCCTCCCCTCTCCCTCACCTTCACCTCATCAGCATCCTGGGTATCTGGTTCCTTGTCCTTCAAGGCTACTTCATTCACAGTTTCTGAGGAGGAGTAGGCAAGGAATTAACACTGAACATGTCTCTTCCAGGGAAATAGCTCATTTCTTTATGATATGAGCTATTGTCAAGATGGAGATACCGAATAGGCCCCAAAATAAGTTACTCCAGTCTAAGATGGATTAACTTAATATAGCAGGGACTGGAAAGTCTTAGTTCAATACAAATCAAGTCTCATACAAATGAATACCTGATTAGCATGAAAATTAACATCTTACATTTTCTGACCAGAACCTGAGTAACTAGGCCCCTCTATTGGTTTTAAAACTTGTTGAGAATTATCCTTCATCATAGGAGAGAACACATAATATATGTAATGGATAGAGGACTAGTCTCAAAGTCTGGAAAGCCTGGGTTCAAGCTTGCATTGTATTTGCTGCTTGAATCTGGACAATTCACTTAACCTTTCAGTGCTTCAAGCAACTCTAAGACTAAGTTACCAAACAATGATAGATTTGCATTGTAGAAGGGATTTCCTCTATGGGAACTTCTACCTTAAGGAAATCACAAGTATATATACCACATACACACACACACACACTCCCCTAAATCCCAAGATAAAGTGAGGAAAGCAGGAGGGAGGTCTCACCCTGAGCCTGTAATTTAGCAAGCTCATCGCTCAAGGAATCATAGGACTCTTCAAGGTGTCTCTTCTTCAGTTCTACACTTTGCATGTACTCAGTCAGGGATCGGATTTTGGCCTCATGCTGGTGAAGGGGAAGAGACAGTAAACCAGAAACAGAAGAATAAAGAATAAAGAGCAAAGGTTCAGGGACATGTTTTGAAAATTCAAAAGATTTTCCCAACCTTCCTATTACAGCCTCAGTTTTTTGCATTTTGCTATGGATTTTTGTGGAAATATGGTATTCCAAAGACACTGTCTTTAAAAGCCACCTGCCAAGGCATTCATATCTTAGGAACTTTCAATTTATCACCCTAAATCCCTATCATTTCCCTCTATTAATGTTCCTCTGACCTTAGGTTACCATAAGATTTTGGCTGAAGGTAGGAGGTCACAAACAGCCACATTGGTGATAGAGAAAGATTTCTGTCCCCTACAAAAGACCCTCAATCCTTGGTCCCTCACCTGGGAGATGAGCAGCTGACAAGAAGAGAGCTCTCGCCCAGTCACCTCCATTTTTCGGTGACATTCAACCTGTAGATTCTCCAGCTGCCGGCACCGTTTAACCACAGACTTGACTTCTGACTTGATCTTACTGATATAAAGTCGGGCCACGGTGAATTCCTCTTCAATTGCTCCACTTATCTCTACTGGCTATGGATCCAGGAAGAAAAAAAGAGACCATGATCTGTTTTACTGGTGACTCTCCTTAAATCACACCTCCCTCCCTTTTGTTGTAGTGTCAGCCATTTTCTTAGATGACGGCACAGCTCTTCTGGTTTTCCTAGATATCTTGTTCAAGATCAAATACTTTATAATAAATAGCCACCTACTACTTAGGATGTAAAATTAAAATTCCTCAGCTCAGCCTTCAAGAATCTCTGCCAATCTCCCCACCTTTCTATTTGCCATATTAATCTTTCAACAAGACTTCATTTTGCTATAGAGTTAATAATTTCTCACAAACACTTTGGTCCAACCCTACTAACCTCCCTGCATGTGCTGTTTCCTCTGTCTGCTGCTAAAACCTGACTCAAAGCTTACCTCTAACAAGGAAATCCTCTTTTTACTTTATCTTGAACACTTCTTTATTTCTCATTCTTTTATCAAGCAATTATTTAGTTGCTATATAATTAGTCTTGCATTTGCATTTCTGTTTTTTAAATAATTTTTGTTTCCTAGATTTATGTACTTTTTTGTTTTCCTTTAGACTAGAATTTCCTTAAAGATAGCAATTACATTTCTCCAGTGCCCAATACCAAAGGCATTCAAATCAAAGGAACTAACAGATGGATTCCATCCCCCCCCCCCATTCCTCATACCCACTTAGCAAAGGAGAGACCTTAACCCTACTTACCAGCTTGATCTCCCCATTGCCCACAATGACACTGAATTCACTCAGATCCTTCATTAATCCATTAAGGACTTCAGCAATTCTCTTTCTCTGGTGACCACTGACTTCTTGTAGCCTCTGCAGCTCAGACTCCAAAGACAGCAAAGTAGCCTAAAAAGAGTCACCACCATCCTCAGGGTTATGACCAACATCTCCTACTTCTCCTAGGACAGAGCCTCTCCTTCCCTACATAGTGAGATCTTCAATGAAGTAGATGTGATCTGACTAACATTAGAAAGAGATGAAGGAAGGGAACTATAAAAAAGTTAAAATCATGAATAGTAGCAATGCTAAAGAAAGTGAGGATCAATAGCCAAGGGACTTTTTAATCCACATAGAAAAAAGCATGAAACCAAAAATGTGTAATGATCCCTTTGGAGAGGAGAGAAAGGTGCTTTAGTTTGGGGGTAGACAGATCTCATAACTGTTTGGTCACTTACCACCTTTTGTGACAGTTCATCCATCAGCAGCTGGTTCTGCTGACTCTTTTCTTCAACTTCCTGTGATTTTTGATCATAATTGACTGCCAATTCTTCTAATGCCTGCAACACCTCTTTCACTTCATCCTTGGCTGCATCATTCTCTGATTGTAGATGACTCAGCTCCTGTTGAACCTTCTCATTGTCACCTCTTGTGGACACCAACAACTAAGAGAATGGGAAGTTAGGTGTCACTACAATGGGAAGTTAGGTCATCGACTGTGAGTGACCAAGTCCTGTGGCTTCCTGATCTGGGAAGGCTAAGGGCTAAATCTCAGGGTTATTGAATTAGTAGGTAAAAGTGAATGACCTCATTGCACCTCTTATGGACACCAGCAGCTCAGAAAGTAGGAAGTCAGATATTAGTGATCTCTAGTCTAAATTACCTTAGTGGCTTCCTGACCTAACAAGGTAGAGGTCCAAGTTTCAGGGCTATTAAACCAGTAGGTTGAGGAAATATTATAAACTTTAGAAGGATATTTCACAAAGCACAGAGATATTAGTGGATGGAATGATGTGATCTAAATGATATATAATATAGTTGGGTGAATATGATTGCATGAATAAACTTAAAGACATGATTCATGAATCAATCAGAAGGGAAGATCTCTAATGTAAATACCCCAAGCTTTGTTTTGTTCAACATGTTGACCAATGGTTAAGATAAATGTATGGATGATGCCAAGTTTTAAAGATGATAAGACAGGAAGGAACAGCAAACTCACTGGATGACAGAACTAGGAATCAGAAACATATGTGTAATAAGTCAAATCTCATAAGAAGAAATTGTATGGGATGAATATAAAGTCCTATATAGTAACTAAAGCCTTTCTATGTAACTGAGGCTAGTTTCTCCTAAGGCCTTGCTACATTGATTAGATTAGAGAAAGTTTTTCTCTAAAAGGTAGGGGAGCAGTCCCTGAGAACTGATTAATTCAGGGGACTAAAACATGAACCTTCTTAGGCATATAAGGCATAAATGCCCTTTAGACTTGATGGATGTTCTATTGTTCTACCAGTTAAAACACCTTTCTGACTAGAGATGTTTCCATATGGAAACAAAGGGAGCTTAGTCTACCTAAACTAGTATGATATCTTTTCCATGTTTTGGCTAGGCAAAACTCCTTTTGTTCAACCTTGAACCATCAGACTTGCCTGAGTCAGGCCTATTCCACAATAATGGTTAATAGGAGTGCATCAGGATGAACTTGTAGTCAATATAGGAAAAGAAAAAGCCATGGAGAGAAAAAAAACACTTTGAGCAAAAAGATGGCCCAATATAGCAATATGGTACCCTAATACTATCATAACATTGTTGAAGGGAATAAGAACAAGAAATGTGTTAAATCCTGTTAAAAGCAAGGCTATAACAAGAGAATGAGAGCAAACTCAAGGCTAAGAATTGGAACCATCACAAATGGTTAAAAAGTTTTATCCTAATATATTCCCCCTCTGTCTTCTTGGAGTAATCTCCACAGAAGGGGCAGAGGGTATAGTGGACTTTCTCACCAAAGAACTTCAGAAGTTTTAAAATACCAACAAAATCTGATAAGTCACAATAGTAGTTGAGATCATAATTCAATCTAGCCAATTTGGAAATATTCTTAGCAGCAGGGTTCCATCCACTTAGGAAACTTAATGAAGACTTACTTTTGAGCAAAGTCTATTGAATCAGTTAGAGTCTCTAGATGCAGACCATCCTTTGTCTCTTTTTAGGTAACTAAGATGGGGAATCATGCTTTTCTGGCCCTGCAAAAAATTCCCCACTGGGGATCTGTAAGGGAGGGGATGAAATTTCTAAAAGGGATGGATTTTGTAAATTAGAGCTATGCCCAACTACCAAAGGGTGTTATACCTATGACTATCAAGCAAATAAATCCTCTCTTTCAAATCTCTATGCCAAAAGAAGAACTGGAACTCTTAATTGAAAACCAGATAGATAACTTTGACTATATTAAGTTAAAAAGTTTTTGTACAAACAAAATCAATGCAGACAAGATTAGGAGGGAAGCAATAAATTGGGAAATCATCTTTACATTTAAGGGTTCTGATAAAGGTCTCATCTCTAAAATATATAGAGAATTGTCTCATATTTATAAAAATTCAAGCCATTCTCCAATCAATAAATGGTCAAAGGATATGAACAGACAATTTTCAGGGGATGAAATTAAAACTATTTATAGTCATATGAAAAGGTGCTCCAAATCACTATTGATCAGAGAAATGCAAATCAAGACAACCCTGAGATACCACTTCACACCTGTCAGATTGGCTAAAATGACAGGAAAAGTTAATGATGAATGTTGGAGGGGATGTGGGAGGGCTGGGACACTGATGCATTGTTGGTGGAGCTGTGAATGGATACAGCCATTCTGGAGCTATGCTCAAAAAGTTATCAAACTGTGCATACCCTTTGACCCAGCAGCATTTCTATTGGGCTTATATCCCAAAGAAATCATAAAGGAAAGAAAAGGCCCCACATGTGCAAGAATGTTTGTGGCAGCCCTTTTTGTAGTGGCTAGAAACTGGAAATTGAATAGATGCCCTTCAATTGGAGAATGGCTGAATAAATTATGGTATATGAATATTATGGAATATTATTGTTCTGTAAGAAATGACCAGCAAGATGATTTCAGAGAGGCTTGGAGAGACTTACATGAACTGATGCTGAGTGAAATGAGCAGAACCAGGAGATCATTATACACGGCAACAACAGTACTATATGACGATCAATTCTGATGGACATGGCTCTCTTCAACAATGAAATGTTTCAAACCACCTCCAATTGTTCACTGAAGAAAGCCATATACATCCAGAGAGAGGGATATGAAATGTGGACCACAACATAACATTCTCATACTCCTTGATTGATGTTTGCTTACATTGTGTTTCCTTTATCTGATATATCGTTTGTGTAGATAAGATTTTTCTTGCACAACAATGATAAGTTTGGAAATATGTATACATATATTCGATTTGCCAATATTTTAACAATTAACATGTAGTGGATATCCTGCCATCTAGGGGAGGGGTGGGGAGTTGGGGGGAAAATTTGTAACAGAAAGCTATGTAAGGGTTATTGTTGAAGAATTACCCACACATATGTTATGCAAATAAAAAAAAATTAAAAAAAAAACAAACAAATCTCTATGCCAGTTATGGTGGGGGAGTATAAAATGGAAATCCCTGGAGATGCCCAAGCCATGCTATGAAGATGAAAGAAGCACAAGTATTTTGCCTTACTGGTTGCATTTATAATGATCCTGAATGGTTGATGAAAACAAATGGCACCTGGAAGCTTTTGGTCTGCAGTAAGCTGAACAAAGTTGTCATACCAATTTCTGAGGCCATTTCTTACTGTCAATGGTCGGGTAGCTCAAGCTAACAATGTTTGCTTTGAGGCTTTGCTTGAATATGTTTTGGAATCATTCTCTTCTTCTAGGTTTGTTTCTTAGGCCTGTCTATCATAGATCTTTATTGTGATATTATTTATTTATTGTTCCAACCTTAATTCCTGAATTGAAATTTTGTGATGCCCTAGCTATATTCTGGATCTGATATTCTTTGTATTCTTTAGAGTCCTGATGCTGCTTTATCCAAATACTAAGTTCTGTGTTCTTCAAGAAATGTCTCAGCATCTCAGGCCAGGAACCTATAAACTTTTAATATGTCCATAGTGGTCCAATCTCAGATGAAGTCTGATCACTGCTATCCTGGTCTAAACTACAAGTTCTTTCTCTGGTTTGGGTCTGAGAGATACAACTATAGACTTGCCCTTCATTGAAGGCGGCTGCTGGCCCAAGTCCTTCAGCTAACTGAAAAACTTACAGAATTATAGCAACAAAATTGAAGGTTTCCCAATGGTTTAAGCTGTCTGACCTTTTTACTCAAATGCAAACCTCAGAGTGGCCTGGGGAATGAATCAAAGGCTTTATTCAGAAGTCAAAACTGTCTAGCTATTCATTTCTGCTCTTGCTCTTTGTCTAATATACAACCCCACAACACTCCTTACCCTAATCCACCACTCCAAGTCACAGTCTCTTCCTCATGAGATCTGTACTATAACTGATCTAGTTCTGAAGTTAGAGTGTCAGAGTTAGCAGCTAATGCATAATGTCAGACCCATCCCTGCAGGATCCAAGATCAGTTTTCTCTAACAGCAGGACTCAACTCAGTCCCTTTACTTAAAAAATTCTGAGAGGTTCCTTCCTTCTTATCCTTCTAGATACTTATCCCAGTATCAACAGATAACATGTCTCCTTCTATTAACCTGAGCTGGAAAATGACTCACTGTGATTTTTTCCTTGTGTTTCCTAAGTACAACTCAATTCAAAGTTCTTCCTAGATCTTTATTTAAGTAGTTGTTTGGGTGGAGTGTGGGGAAGGTTGGAGCTAGGTTTTATTGCTTCCTCCTACTCCACCATCTTTGCTGGTCTCCCAACAATGAATAGGACAGTGTTTTGGACATTGAAAATGTATTTTTCTCTATTCCCATGGCTATAAATAGTCAGGAGCAGTTCAACTTCTCTAGGAAGGAATCCAATATATATTCGAATTCCATTCCCATATTTACTCGAATTCTTCCTTCAAACTGCTACAATCTAATGGGCAAAGACCTGGAAAAAGTCCTTACATCTGAGGTATTGACATCGTATTGCTCATATACAGTTGACTGGACTGGATGGGATTACAAAGGTTCTAGGTCAGATGATAGTCCATATAAGGGACAAAGAGTAGAGATCAGCCCTAAGAAAATTCAATGTCGGAGCAGCTAGGTGGTACAATGGTTAGACCACCAGCCCTGAAGTCAGGAGGACCTGAGTTCAAATCTGATCCCAGACACTTAGAGTGTGTAGGGTGACCTAGGGTGACACTAGGGTCAGTTCTGTGATCCTACGCAAATCACAAAAAAAAAAAAAGAAAGAAAAAGAAAAAAAATCCAATGTCTAGCCTATTTAGTCATGTTTTGGAGAGTACAGTGATGATGTTTCAAATGATTGAAAGCAGAATCAAGAACATGCTATTAGTCGTTAATTTTCCACAATCCAAAAAGAAAGTCCAGAGGCTTAAGGCTTTTGGAGAATGCTTTTCTTCCCTTAGGTATTCTAATAGTTTCCATTTACCAATTCATCCACAAGTAGGGATGACTTTCAAGTTGGGCTCAGAACAGCAAGACCTTTAGGTGAACCATCCACCAGTCTCTCAATGGGGCCTTATGATATTTTGTGGTCCATGTTTTTAGAGGTCTGTGTTCATAAAGAGCAAGCTGATCATACTGTGGCCTTTGGCAGATATCTAGGAGTAGCTAGGCTAAAAAAAATTTTGGTATCTAGAGTTATAAGGTCTCCAAAGTTGCCACTTACTATATCACTTTTGAAAAGCAATTTTTTACTGCTAGTACTCCAACTGTTACCATTAATTACCTTTTGTCCAAACCCAGGTGATGGATAGTTTCTCTAAGGAGATGAGTAGGGCAATGGAAAAAAGGTCTCTATTGCTGAATGGAAGTTGTATCTTTAAGATACAATCAAATCTCTCAGTTCTCTAAGGTGTTAAAATCTCTCCCAGAGCTTAAAATCTCCAATTTCACCCAATACTCTATTTTCTTTTGCTAACCAAATGATTCCACTCATGAAGCTGTCACTTCTCAGGAATATCATTCTGCTTAGTTTACCAAATGCTCTGCCCTCTACAAAACAGAGAATTCATAATTAAACATCAGGGTCCATTAAAATAATAATAGGTAATATCCTGAGAGATAGGGGTCCTAGCAAATCCTCTCAGTGGGCTGAGCGTCAAGCCTAGTGTATAAGAATCTTGGGGAATAGGTTGATCTTCATTTGTACTGATTGTTGGACAGTGGCCATGTGTCTGTCTAAATGGTCTGGAAGCTGGAGAGAAGAGGATTTGACAAACAAAAGTTCTCTCCTTAGTGGTCAGGACAGCTGAAAGAATTTTTTCATACCGCCAGCTACATTAAATTGTGGGAGATGTCAGCATTCACTGGAGAGAGATATGCCCACCACTGAAGTACACAATCAGATTGATGCCAATATGAAAAAAAGACAAGAGGTTAAAAAGTGAACCCATTACCATCAGGACTGGGGGCTGTGATGCCATGTAGTTCTGAGCAAGGAACCAGATAATCCTCCTAAGAACAAGGCAACTACTTGTCACTGGAATCCCTCATGCAAAACAGAATGCCAGTATACCATGCACAGTCTTTGACTTGCCCCAATTAGCAAATTAATCCATTTCCTCTATGTTAGGGCAAGAAGTTTGTTCTCATTAAACAAAAGCTTTGTTATCACACCAATGATGTGTCCTACTTCAGATAAGCCATATCTTTTGCTGAGTTAGCATTATTCCAGGAAGAGGGAAGGTTCCCTGGTTTTGAAGTTTCTGGGATCTATCCTATTTTCCCAATAAAAAAAAGTTACTTTTTGACATTGTTCCAATTGACTCTCTCTGGCCTTTTTTTAAAAATTCTATCCTTGATTCCTTACTCTGGCCTAAAGGTCTCTGTCCCTCAGAATGTATATGCTCAGTCCTCCTCAATTAGATTTAATTTTTCATGGTATGATTCAGACAACTCCTTACCAGAAAAGGCTTGTAAAAACAAATGGTATTATTGGAAGGTGTCTTACTTTCTAACAGCATGGGAAAGGTAAAACTCTTTCTGTATAACTGTGATGAATTTCTGTTAGGAGATTGCAGACAATCCTGAGTTCCTAGATTGATATGAGGGAGAGCCTTCCCCTCATGACCCTTCTAAGAAGGAAGATGTCCTTGTAGATAAGGGCAGAAAACATTGAGGGATGGTGGGTGGTACAGAGCAAGTCAGGCTACATGCAAGAAGCTAATGAACACTTAGCTATCTTACAACTATGATTGTAAGGCCTGTGATAAGGATTGGTATAGTATATATATATATATATACATACATATATATATACATGTATGTATATATATATATAATATACAACATTCATAAACACAGACCATACAAACATAGTTGTAAGATAGCTAAGTGTTCATTAGCTTCTTGCATGTAGCC
>JAJPUD010013338.1:22339-44821 GCA_023553655.1 Myrmecobius fasciatus
TATATATATATATATATATATATATATATATATATATATATTAGAATCATCTGCACGATGGCACTGATGTTTCTGGTGCTGCTCCTGCTCAGCATCATTTCTTTACATGAAGAGATCCACTGTGAACTGTTCCTAGTTATCACCTGCCACATGACAAATCTGAAACTTGGTCCTCTGAATCATGCAATCAAAAACCTGGGGTTTCTGATCTTTGGTTTCCTTCATATTCAGTCACTTTGGCATTGTGCTCCTTCAAGGGACTACTGCATTGCTTGCCTTTTCTTTCATCTTGTACTTTTGTTTTTGTTTTTCTTTTACCTAAGTTCTTTCCTTGTGCCAGATTTCTCAAATCCCTGATATCTGGGTTGTCCAATAATGACCTCAAGGTCATTTAAATGGTGGAGGGTCCTTTAGAACAGTAAATTCAAACTCAAATAGAAATTGAGGACCCTAAACCTTACATAAGGATCTCTTCAGGCAGCATATTGCCTTAGTTTTAAAATGTAATGTTATCTATGCTTTATTGTATTTTTACTTATTTTGTTAAATATTTCCCAGTTACATTTTTGCTTATTTGTTTGTTTGTTTGCTTTGAGGTCACTCTGGAGAGTGTTACAGATCATTATGCCTTGTAGGCCATGTTTCTGACACTTCTGCTCTAGAATACCCAGAGGTTTTTGTCACCAAGGGATAGGTTGTGGCAGGAGCGATATCTATTAAAAGTTCTGCCATAAAGGTTGAAGTAGTTTTTTTCCCTAGAAGTCTGGGGAACTATCCCTGAGACTCAATTGGCCCAAGAAGCTAAATCTTGAACCTTTCTGATAAGTTAGAGTATAAAAGACCCATGAGGAGTCAGTGTTTATAGACTTGATAGCTATTCATTTATAATGCAAGTGAGTCCACACACCTTTCTGATCACAGGCATCTCTGTATGTAATACGGAATGTAATTCTGTATATAATACATATCCCTTAACCAACAACACGTCCATGATATGGCTAAGTAAGTCTCCTTTTGTTAACTATCAGATAGTCTCCAAGTGTCTCATGTTGTTCCAATCCTAAACCTAAATCAATGGACTAATCCATTGTACAATTCTGAGTTGGAATATTATAGAAAAGCATTCCACATAGGGAAACAACAACAACAACAACTCAAAACAATAGGGATTTTAGGAGAAAGCAGGTTCACTATAGGTCAACCATATAAACTCAATCTTATCCTATATTAATAGATATGATAGAATCCTAAATGATGCTTATGGTTGTCTGACTATAATCTTCGTCAGGTCTGGGTCTCATATGAAGAGCAATGGAAAACCTTATGGAAAATGTTAAGCTCTGAGAAAATAAGACTTAGTTGTCTTCAAGTAGTTCAAGGATTGCTATGTAAAAAGGGATTAGATTTGTTTTGCTTGACCCCAAGAAGCAAAGTAATGAACAGAAATTGCTGAGGTCATTTTTGATAAAGAAAAATTTCCTAGCTCCTTATATTGGTCAAAGGTAGAATGGACAGTCCTCCTCCTCCTACTGATTCTGCTAATCAATTTACAATCTTCTCTCTGCCTCTCCCTGAAAACACAAGCCTCAATGCCCTATAGTTGCCAGGACAATTTCTTTCAAGTCTTCAAAACACCGTATGGAAAAATCCAAGGATGTGTCTCAAGAACTTTTTGGTGGTATTCATAGACTTGTCAACTTCTCTGAAAGAAAAGAAACTAAATACATCGGAGAGGAGACTTCTCAAAAACCTTATTATCCCCCCAAAAGGTGATCAAGAAATAATAACTACTAACCTATAATGCTCACTTTGCTATTTCTTCAAAATCTATATAAAAATAGCACACAGACATCATGGGAATCCTTGATGAAGATCTGCATATGGTTTGAACTCAAGGCCCTTCACTATCCTTTTGGTTGATCTCTAAACAGTTTCAAAGTTATCAATATCCTTTAAAAAATGTAGCATTTGGAATTGAATACAAAACTTCAATTATGGTCCACATATTAAATTATATTAACTGAGCCCGAGGTATCTCTCTGTCTCTGTCTGTCTCTGTCTCTGTCTGTCTGTCTCTGCAAATAGAGTTAAATGATTTGTCTAGGGTCACATAGCTAGTAAGTGTCTGAAATCAAATTTGAACTCAGGTCCTCTTGATTTCACAGTACTTTATTCCCTACAAAACCTAGCTGCCCCTCAAGATCTTTTTTTTGACTGTTATGTCACATTGTTGACTAATATTGAGCTTTTAGTTCACTAAAATATCCAGATCTTTTTTTTTTTTTTTTTACAAATTGCAAACAGCTGTCTAAACAGATTCCTCCATCTTATACTTCTGACAGTTCTTTGAACCTGAATGCAAGACTTGCCACTTATTCCTATTAAACTCATCTTATTTTAATTTTTTTAAAGTATAATATGCTGTGCTGGGGGTTAGTGAATTTCTGGAGATCCTCAGTGAGAGTTGGATTACTATTCAATATATTTTTAAAGGATTCCTATTGGTATACTTTTGAATAGATGATCTCTGAAGTTTTTTCCAGAGCAAGACTAAATGATTCTCAGTATAGTTCTGATTCTGAGACTACTGACAGAGCAAAAGACCTAAAAGAAAGAAGGCTTTTTGCTAGATAGGAAAAAAATGTAGCTCAGAGGTATTAAGTCAATAGTCCAATACTTGGACTTTTCGATATGTAAGAGAAGCCCCAATAATTTAAATAGTCCTCACGGTTATTTTCCGTATATAGAAGGTACTTTCTCCCTTCCTAATAACAAATTAGATTTCTCATGCTTTCTAAGAAAAGAAATATTCAACCCTGCCCCCGTTTCCCTATCTCCTCCTGACCCCTGACCACTGGGAAATCCTCTGAGTTCTAATCACCATCCCTACAGCTGAAAATATAATTACCTCTTCCTGGTCCAACATTTGTTGTTTAAGTTTTTCCATCAGCTGACTCTGCTGATTAATCTCATCATCCTGTTAGAGGCAAGGGAAAGAAACAGGCAGAGTGAAATTTTAGTAATTCTCTCTCAAAAGTTTGTTGGGGACCTGCTTTAGAATTACCAAAAGTGGAATAAGGCATTATATGAAGGAAGATTCCTGAGAAAAACTTGAACTAATTAGGAACAGTCTTTCCCACCCACCTTTTTAGCATCTTTCCTCTACTTTGTGCCTTTCCTCAAATCTCTCATTTCTTTTCCCTTTATGTCTACCTTTCCAATACCCTTCCTAGTCACCTTATCATCTAGCTGCTTGTAGAGACGCCTTATTTCCTCTTCATATTTCTGTCTTTCCTCAGGTGCTATTCGAACCACAATGGATGAGTTGTCATTCACAGGTGTCTCCTCACAGGGCTCCCCTCCAGGGGTTGTTTCTTCCCCACCCAGACGCTCAGTCTCTGGTACATTCTCCCCTAAGGAGGCAGTACAAGAAAAGAGATAAAAATAGACAAGTAAATCTGAGATACCCTCTCCATAAAGAGAAAGGGACATGGGGCAGCTAGGTGGTACAGTGTCACCTGAATTCAAATCTGGTCTCAGATACTTAACACTTCCTAGCTATGTGACCCTGGGCAAGTCACTTAGCCCCAATTGCCTCAGCAAAAGAGAAAGAGAGAGAGAGAGAGAGAGAGAGAGAGAGAGAGAGAGAGAGAGAGACATTCACATAGACATCCCTCCAAAAGAAAAACACCTCAGTTAGATTCCTTTACTTCCTGCCATAAAATCTTTTTTTTTTTTTGCTGTAAAAAATTTACCTATTTTTTGCCCCTAAAGAAAGATCCCTTTTCTTCACAAAGAAATCCCTCATCATTACTTAGGGATCACCCTTATTACTCTTTAGTATTCCCTTTCTAAGAACAGAGCCTTCCTGACCTTGCATGTCCCCCTCTCAAACAGGGCTACTCTGACTACATGGTACTTCCCTTCTTTCCCGGAATGAAAATTTCTTTCTCATCACCCCCACCTAAGGGGGTTTCTTTCCCTCAGAGTCCTATTCTGCTCTAACCATTTCGCCACCGACTCAGCTCAGCTTCCAGCTTGGCAATTGTCTCTTTTTGTGCCTTTGTCTTCTCCTTCTCTTTCTCATATTTCTTCTTCCATTGTTCAGCCGTCAGTTCCAGATTGACTGAAGCAGTGTTCTTAATGGTCTTTGCCCTGGGAAAAGGAGGGAGAAGAAAATTAGAAGATTTGGGGATTGAAGAGACAGGATGGGAAGAATGAACTGAGCTAGGAGGGTCCTAAGGAAATCACTGAGGGAGAAAGGATAGGATTGCCACAGACCTCTGTCCAAACATAAGAGTAGATTTGGTCTCAGCATCATTGTAACTGGATGGTGAGCAGCAGATAAACATGGTTGTCCGACAGTTCCCTCCCAAAGAGTCCTGAAGGATCCTAGTCATTTTGCTGTCACGATATGGAACATAGCTTTTCTGAGGAGAAATAAAACTGAGTGAGAAAAAGAAATCCGATATGAAGGGCAAGAGTGTAGGAATTGGGATCAGAAACTTATTTAGTGAAGGGATGAGAAGATTGAGAGGCTTGTGAGGAAAATCAGGAGATAATGAAATGAGGTAAAGGTAGGAGAAGGTAGAAGGGACACTCACTGTGCCTTCAGCCAGGGCAGAGATCACATTCCCCAATGCTGACAAAGACTTGTTAATATTCTTTGCTTCATCCAACACAGCTCCCTCTGCTCCTGTTTTGCTGACCTGTGCAGGAAAAGAAGGATGTATGTGTCATTCCAAGCTTCAAACAGGCTGAACTTTCACTTCTAGCTGGAGTTTCTCAGTTTTTTAGGGCTGGGAAGGATAGAAATCAAACTAAAAGTTAGGCATAAATAGAGAGGACTTTTTCCATTAGCCAGGATTTAAAAAGACTTTGATAAGAAAAATTGCCCCCTGAGATTGCCCACCCCCAACCCTGACCATCTCTCTAACCTTCTCACTTCCTGCCAGGTCCACTAGATAGAGCTTCCCACTGAGCTTTTGCTCAGTCTCCACATTTTCTTGCTTGATGTTGATAAGGAAAATGCTGTGACTTCGGGAGCTGTGCTCATTCATGTCTGAAAGGGGTGAGGGAGAAAAGGGTAGAATGATAGGCAGAAATGTTATGTGACCTCTCATCCAAGAAAACAGTCCCCTATGCCTCCATATTTTTTAGACAGAGAGATCTTAGCCATTCTTCTCTCTGGCTCAGTGTCCCTGGCCCACATAGACAATTCCTTTTCTGAAAGACTACAATGCTCGATTCCCTTCTGCTCCTTAGCTTCTTAACCCCAAAGAGAGGCACAGACACACCCACATCCATACCCCACCCCCCAAACACACACATATCTTAGTTTTCCTACTCACTAGTAACTGCCACATGGCGATTTGATTTCCCCTCATCGATGACATCCAAAATTTCTTCTGGGCTAGACACAAAGCGCTCAGTGCAACCCTACAAGGTAAATATAGACATGAAAACATTGGCCACAATACTTCCAAGACACCAGATGGAAGGCTGACTACATAACTTTTCATTCCCAAGGTTCTATATCATTCAGTCCATTGTAAAACTACTCTTCAAATTCTGGCCTTCCTAGACATTTGACCTTAAACACACCACCATCAACTCTACCCTACCCCATACTCCCCCTCCTTCTAATCCTTGGGACATTGATATTCTGAATCTTCAGACATTGACCTCCAAATTACCATTTTTCCTCCAATCCCCTTCTCACCTTGACAAATGGCACTCGGTTCTTATCTTCATGCACAGAGAGATTTGTCTTGGTCACTGAATTGGGATGAAGAAGGGTAAGACCTGTTATCCCAGGTTCCTGTTCTACTTCTATTTCCTTATCATCATTCCCAAATCACACTGATATTTCTCTAGTTGTCATGAAGTACCTTTGGAGGTCTAACTCCTTTGCCCCTCTTCTAGAGCTCTAGCCCAAGAATTATATGTCTTTAGGCTTCCCCCCACCCAGGTTGGACCTCCTTAACTCCACTCTCAAACCTGTAGTCCTTTATTTTTAACATACATTTTTATTATCTTTTATAGCCTTTTTATTCTTAGAAAGACTCATGGAGGTTGTAGAACAAGAGGGAATAGTTATACTTGTATACAGTATAACTGAATGTCTTCCAAAATTGCTCTCAAATGGGATAACAATAAGAAAATTTCTTCTCACCATCCTCTGATCTTCCCTTCTGGCCACTTCTAGAGATTGACTAATACTCACCATCCAGCAGGTCACGAATTTTATCCAGATAAATCTCAAAATAAGAAACCTGGGTAGGGGGAAAGATGGGAATAGAGGGAAAAGACCTATGATTATTCTTACTATTGGTAGGAGAGACAGATCAGTATAGTAAAAAGAATACTGATAGAAGAATTGCACATGTTTAACATATATTGGATTATTTGTTGTCTGGGAGAGAGAGAAAGGAGAAAAATTTGGAAAACAAGGTTTTGCAAGGGTGAATGTTAAAAATTATCTTTGCATGTATTTTGAAAATAAAAAGCTATTGTCAAAAAAATACTGAGTTTTTTGTAATGATTAATGAATTTGAAATCCAACTTCAACATAGGCAAGTAGTTTGGGCAAATCACTGAATTTCTATAGCCCTCAGTTTCTTTATTTGTAAGTGAGAGTAATAATACTTGCCTTACCTACTCTCTAGAAATGATATGAGAAAAGCACTTTGGAATTTCAGAAGTATGAATTATCATACAATTGCTTTATGTATTGTGATGTAAAATGGTTGTAAAATTTCTTTGATCCCTTCTAACTTTAACATTTATGAACTGTAATTGTGATCAAGAGAATATTGTATCAATTTGATGAATTCTCTAACCAACCTGATGAGACAGGTTATAGGGTATTGAATTTTATTTGGAAGCATCTGATGGGTCCTTCCCAAACACTGAATTTCTTTATAAGAAGATATAGAATTCCAATAATTAGCTGATTGAGAAATAGGGGTATGGATATGGGGGGATTCTTACAGGAATTACCTTCTCTTTAAGGTCTATAAATTCAAGCCATAATAGTGGCTTCATTTCTCTTTCTTGGACTCTAAGAAAATAGTGTAGGGGCATGGGCTTGGGGGGAAGATGAAATCTAGACCTTGCCACTTCCTACTGTTTCTATTATTCCAAACAACATAAGTCCAATGGCAAGAGAAATGTTTATTTAATATCCCACCAAAATATGTTAGAGGTAGTCTAAATCACAAAAATAGTACTTTAAGTACTCTGAGAGATTCTATAAGATTCTCTGGACAAGAAGAGAATGAATTAACTCCCAAAGCTGATGCTACTGGAGAAATATCCCTTCTCTTGACAGAAAGTTAAATTGTGAGATCATTCTGTTTAGAAATCATCAAATAGTTGCCCCAATAATCCCAAATTCATTGGGGAGAGCTGATGGACTATTTGAGAACCTTTTTGCTTATGCACTTCTAAGAATCTTTTGTGTCTTATGCACGTTTTATGGAATAAAAAAAGGTTGCTGTATTCTTGATGCTCTTTTACTGCATTGTACTTGAATGCCTTTTTACTAATTTGGGAATGAACATACACTATAGGCAGAAGCTATCCCATTTATATTAGGTTTTTTTTTCTGAAATAACTCTAGTTGGGAGCAACGAGACACGGAGAGAATGTGGTCATCATGGGGTCAGCTGCCAGGATTGTAACAGGTTTGGGTGAGGCCACAATCTAGAGTGAGAAGCAGAGGTGAATGCTTGGTTTACACATTATGTCGACATATGGCTTTGGGTGAACATTTCTTTGGTGAGGAGGAATAGGAAAAAAAGAGAATTATGGCTCATTTTTCCAAACTAGAGAGATAGATGGAGCTGCAACAGATTGAGACAAATACAACATTTTTAACTAGGTCCAAATAGCATCTATCTGGTCAGCCCTGAAAATGATAAGGGATCAGAAGCAGCACTAACTCTGATGTGGGGGTTGAAGGCACCCAGAGAGAGAAGAGCATTCCTAGGGGAGAAATTAAGAGAGATGCAAGAAGAAATAGACAGCAAAACTATACTAGTGGGGGATCTCAACCTTGCTCTCTCAGAATTAGATAAATCAAACCACAAAATAAATAAGAGAGAAGAGCATATATAGCTTTTCTGAAGACAGCTTGGCAGCTGGTCTAGTTATTCTAGAAATCTGTGTTTATGGCTAGAATAAGGAACATTAGAATAATATTCCCATGATGTTAACTTTATTAATATTTGATATTCTATAATTATATTCTATATATTCTATAATATATTCTATATTCTATAATTTAATCTCAATGCTAACTGTTGATCTATAGTCTATAACTTAATAAATCTGTATCATGTGCCTATTCTTCTTACATTTGCTCATATAATTGCTAATGAATTTTTTTTAATTACAGGGAATTTGGTGAGGAGTAGGTAGGATATAATTAAGAATCTCTAAATGGGAGGAAAAAGACCAATGGCAATGACTAGATAGAGAAGAGATTACCACCTTTAGAACTCATAGCTACAAGTCTTTCAATAGAGAGCTAATTGAAAAAAATTTGATCTTTGGCATGCTAAATTTCTTGTTCAGATAATAAGGAGAATTTGGAAGAAAGAGGTTATAGCATATTATGTTTGGAAGAGAAGGCAATTTATTGGAAGAATGAGCTGAGGCACACCAGAGGAGAGAAATATAAAGTTAAAATCTGAACTTTAGTTTCATTATATATCTAACTTCATCATCCTTTCCACTTGCTCAAAATATCCAACTATTCTGTCATACTCACCTTGATGTGAAACTCAAGATTCTCATCCATGGAGTAGATGTGATTGAAGATGTCACGAGCAATTCGAGGAATGATTCCCATGAGCTGAGGGTCATGCAACTTCCCCTAGATAAACAGGAACATCTTAAAGTCAGACTGAATCATGGGAAGAAGAGAAATATAGGGATGAAAGTATCCTCCGTGTGCAGATTATTTGCATGAAATTGTATGTGAATTAGGGGCAGCTAGGTGGCGCAGTGGATAGAGCACCAGCCTTGAAGTCAGGAGGACCTGAGTTCAAATCTGATCTCAGACACTTAACATTCCCTGGCTGTGTGACCCTGGGCAAGTCACTTAACCTCAATTGTCTCTACAAAAAAAAGAAAGAAAGAAATTGTATGTGAATTAATAATACAAAGGTAACACATACTGATTCATATGTGATATAAAATATAAATTTATAAAGTAGAATGGTTAACTCATTCTGCAATTAGAAGTTGGTTATCTCAGATCTTGAAGGTCTGGTAGTATCACTAACACTTTAGTGAAAAAGAAATGTAGAAAGTAAATAGGGAGTTTCATGAAGAGACAGAAAAAATGAAGTGACCTGGTCAATTATCATAGCAAGACATAGGGACAGACTTTGTTGTTTCTTTTCTGAGACAAAAAAAAAAAAAAAAAGGAAAACTGGAAGATGTGGCAAGGGGGAAATTGAGTAAGGCTGAAAATAAAATGTCCATTCAAAGTATCCTCAGCAGGTTCATAGATGATTCCTTTCAATCTTCCTCTCAATCAGGGCACTGCACAATATACTGAGGTCTCTTTCTCTCTCCACAAAAGACAGAAATCCATTAAGGGACTAACTTCTCAAAACTTCCAGGCTTTTTCTTTGTCCTGCAAAGATGTCAGAATTCTCACCTCCATAGTGTGTGTCTTTCCTGATGAGGTCTGTCCATAAGCAAAAATAGTGCCATTGTAACCAGCAAGAACATCTGGAAGAAAGGGATGGTATTGGTAAAGAGAAGGTTTAGAAACGAGGATTGAGATATAGGAACTGCCCCTTCCCCTTACACAAAATATACCAATTACCTTTGACAATTTGCATGGCACATGCATGATAAACTTGTTCCTGTGTTGTATTTGGAGGGAATACTCGGTCAAACACATATGGCTTTCCCTGAAGTAGAAAGAGATGGTGTCAGATATGATGAAGGGTGGGTGCCCCTTTTTCCAGGTCCCACAAAGGGGCAAAACTCCCATCTTTACTCCTATCCTCCATAAATTTAAGGTCTGGTATGGGGGAGTTGCAGAGTAAGCAAATGCAGAAGAGCCAAAGACAGGGAAGGAGCAGGAAATCAATAGAACAATCACTATTGACAGTAAAGGACAGGATAAAAAAAAAACTGACCAAAAAAAAAAAGAATTTAAAGGAAGAGATGGGATGGAGACAGAAAAAGATTACATCTTTGAACCTATTGACTTAGTATCCCACCTCCCAGGATGAGATAATGAGAAAAAGGCAGCAAAGAGGGAAACAAACAATTCATTAATACTAAAATTCCATCTCATCCTTTGAAATGTAAATCTTTGCCTTTCCCCAACATTGTTTTCCTGTCTCTAACCAATGACTGAGAAATAGAGAAAATCAATACATATCTGTTCTTTGGCCAATGTACTCTCAACTTTAATCTTCATCAATTTTTCATGAGTTCAGGCATATAGCCAGAGGAGATTACACATACACAAATCCCTGAGTCAATCTTATTCTCACAATTCCTCTTCCTGAGTCTCAGCAAAGATGGTTAAATGGTCAAATACGCCCAGCCAACCCTCCCATTACTAAGATTCAGAGGGCTCTAAACTCTCCAGAGGGCGCTATAGCTACATTGAAACTGGGGAGCTCTCCAAGTCCTGAAACATTCAGCTGCCTCAACCACCCCCTCCCCAAACTCCCATCCTTTTTTCTTTTGCCCAGATTGGAGGTAAAGGGGAAAATCAAAGATACAAGATAATTCTAGAAAGGATTTTTAGACTTGTGGCAGTAAGATATTTATGGGCTAGAAATATTAGATTAACTAGGTCCAGTGAGGTGTAGTGAAAAAGGCATTAATTGGGAGTAAGGAAACTTGGTTTTAAATCTGTTTCATCACTTGTAAAATGGAGGTAATGGTAATCATACTATGTATATCACAGGACTGCTGTTTGGAAAGTATTTTGTAAACTTTAAAGTGCTGTGTAAAATATGATTAATTAATAATGTGATCCTAGCTTAAATAATTTTAGGAATTAGGAGAAGGCTAAAAAGAATGTTTAACTCCCCATAGAACTTAAAGTTGGTTTTATTTAAAATTTAATTATTCTTTAGAGAAGTGGTGCTTTTTAAAAACACTACTTATACCTTAATATGAATGAGTTTATGAAATTCTTTTCTGGGGTAAGTTTTGATGGTAAGGGGAGACCAAGAGAACATCGGGGATAAAGAGAAAGTGCTACCAAAGAGGGGCATGATTGAGGAATGAAGTGGCTGCAGGCAGGATTGAAATTCATCACAATTTTGCCCAGGATGGAATGAAGATAGGGTAACTTCATCATGGAGATTAGCCAAATAACAAATATCAACAATCATCCATCTTCACTCAACAAATTATTTTGTATTCAACAAATATTATCAAGTAAAACTGAGCAGAAATGTTGAACAATGGACTTCCACATACCAAATCCTGTTTATAGAATGAATACATGCAGTCTCTATACTATCTTCCAATCTCATGAGGGAGATGTAAGTATCTCTTTTGCTCCCTGCCCCTTACTGCCATAGTCATTGCTGTCACTTCCAGTGAGCTTCCATCCTGACTGGGAAGTGAGGGTAGGTGCTAAAAACATCTGGGAAGTCAAGAAACTGATTAAATCAGAAATGCACACACATTTCCCCCTTTTAGCCTCTAATTTCCAATATATAACAAATCCCACCCATAGTAGTCTTTAACCTTTCTTTAGAAATGAATAATGGAAAAAAACATTGGAGAGTACTCATTTAGAGATCCTAGAAATCCCAGCCGTGAGAATCTTGTCCATAGATAGCCTGAATACTCCAAGTTAAATCTTTCTTTCTCTAAACCTAGTCTCCTTATTCCCCTCCTAATCCATATGTCTTTCCAGCTCCTTTCCATAATTTTCCATGGAATGTTATAGGAGATACAGAGTTAAGGTACTCCTTTTCAAGTACTTTAGTCTAAGACACCTAGTAATGTCTGAACTGAGAACACCAAGCCTCGTCTCCTTAGTGATACTCTTGGGGATTGTCACCATAGCAATGCCAGAGACACAGACTCTAGAGTGCTCATTTCTTTGTCCTTTCTTTCATTGGATCTTGGTCCTCTAGCCACCCAGAACTAAAAAGGATATTAGGACCCACCCTGCAAAAGCTAAAGTAATTAAGCATAACCTTCATGCTGTTTTCTAACACCATTCCCATCTCTAGTAACCCTGCAATCAAGTCCCAAAAATCAAGTCCCAAGCCAAATTCTTTTGAGGTGTTCCTTCCTTTTCCCAGCCAACTCAATCTTAAATACTCCACAGCTTTTTGGAAAGGGGAGTAGACAGTATCAAGGGCTATGAAAAAAGCTAGTAGGCACTGGAGTAAAAGAACATATGTATGGAGGGAATTAGAATATGGGCTTAATTATCATTCCTCCTCTGTTTGCTCCACCTCTATCCTGGTAGGAATATATCCTAGATAGCCTGGCACCCCAGACACCAGGCCTTTCTCCACCAGAGCTGTCAGAGAGATCCAAGCACACAGAGAAATAATGAATGACAGAGAGTGAGTACACACCAAAGAGTAACCCAGACATTTTAAAATAAAACAAGCTATGAATATTGTTCATGACCCTTCCCCTCAGATCCACGGGGAAAGTTATAAGTGGAAGTTGGGGACCAGAAAGAGAGAATTTATAATGTTGTCCTCTAACACAAGCTTTCTTTAGTCATCTAATGAGGTTGCCTTTTTTTTCTTCAAAAAACAATAGATCTACTGAGACCAGGTAATTCTGACTGCAAAGAGAGAAGATTACAAAGATTTAGGGTCAAGGAAAATTATCTTTCTCTTTTCCCTGAAGATACTTCCTATGATCTTCCCTTATATTTCAGCAGATCTTAAAACAGCTCCATCCCCTAATTAACTCTTCTCAACCATTTTCTGTTATGTCATTTTTTCAATATTTATTTTTATAAAATATTTAGTGCCAAAATTTTCTCCCTCCCCCAAACAGCAAGCAATCTAATATAGATTATACATATGCAATCATGTTAAACATATTTCCACATTAGTCATTCAACTTTTTGTTCAACAAGAATTTCCCTCAAAATACCTAATAGCTCCAGAAATGCCTCTTTTCTCAGGTCTCATGCCCTTGGTGTAAAGACAAACATGGACGTACAACAGAAAGATAAAACTCCCCAAAATTCTGAGACAAAATGGCCCCTCTCTCTAAGCTTGTAGAATAAAAGAGACAAGGCGAGAGATGGGTAAATCTTAAGATTCAAAAATGAGGGAAAAGATGGAGGTGGTCTCTTCTTCCTTCTTCTCTTCTTTGGATGTTTATCACATATTCTCTTAACTGGGAAAAGCTGCAAAACCCATCCCTTACCTTTTAATTAAATAGAAACATAGCACAAAAGTATTATGAAAGAAATTGAGAAAAGTTTAGCTCAATGTTATATGAAAAATCCACCTGCAACAACTAAGCTCAGGGGTAAAGTGATTAGAGTATATAAAGTCTAGCTAATTTGCTCACTTATATTAACTACTCATATTTCCACAGTCTTGTTTTTTCTTATGTCTTCATGCCTATACTTAATCAGTTTCATTGAACCCTAGGATCTGGAATATGAACAGACTAAAAATTACAGTCCTAGCATCTGAAGAATCAGAGGGAAGCTCTGAGATGATCTAACAAATCATATTGTACAGAAATCTATCAAGAAATGGTCATCTACCTTCTCTTGAAGATCACTTCATTCAGACCCCCCTTTTAGAGACAAGAAAAATGAAGCCTGTTAAATTTAAGTCATTTGGGTAAGAAGTGGAAGACTTGAGAGTCTAACCCAGTTGCTCAGGTTCCAAATTTAGTGTTTTTCCTGCTATACCAATGGCTGCTGAAAAAAAGAAAAGCACCTTCAGATTTAAGCAGGGATTTTATTTAATTTAGGATGGATTTGGTAATGATTGGAGGAAGGGAGGGAAGAAAAAGTGTGGGAAATGAGGAAATAAAAGCAGACTGTATCTTCATGGCATCAAATTAACACATAAAAATGATAAGCAAGTAAGCATCCACCTTTTTGAGTCAACAATTAAGGCTCCAATTTGGAGGAGGACAGAGTGGAACTGGTTGTCCTTGATGGCTGAGGAAGTAGGGAGGAATGAATTTTTCTCTCTTGCCACTCCTCTTTCATCTAAAGCTCCATTCTCCCTATCGTTAGCCCTTCCAGATAAGCATTGCTCTATCCCTCCCTCAAATATAATGTGCTTTAATATTTCCCCCACCCAGACCCCAACTTTGGACTTTTCAGGTCTCAAGCTCTACCACCTTTACATTATGTTTCAGGGGTCAGGAGGCCAGAGCCACACAGTCCTTGTTATCACAGTTGTGACAGACATGAATTATGAAGGTTTAGAGAATCTGTAACATGCTACCAGAAGCTTAGACTGGAACCTGGGCCTAGGAATCAAACCGAGGCCAGGATGCAGGGGAATGACGTGAACTCTTGATCTCCTCCTCCATGGGTGGGGACTGTTGTGATGAAACTGAAGTGGCTTCATCTGATTACTATGAAAAGCAGTGGTTAAATAAGAATAATGAACATGTTGGCTATTTTTTGAAGAGGTAAAGGGACTTCTATTAAATAAACCCTATCCTCAATGCCTTTCCCTAAGTTCAGGCCCAAGAGGTTGTAGAGAGTTTGTTGTTGTTTTTTCTTTTTAATCTCAGAGGCTTTTTTTTCCCTGTCAAACCAAATTGGGGTGGGAGGGTGCACAGCAGTGACCTCCAGAACCCTTGTTAAGAACAAGTTAAGGAGATGGTAGTAAAGTTTAGAGATGGAAATAGCCCTTTAGTCTATCAGTCCCCAGAGTCAAAGAAAGGTATTCACTGGCCCCATACATTAGATCTCCCTGGGGTGAGCAGAAAGACTGAGCACAACAAAGAAAACCAGAATCCTTTTCCTAGCAGATCCAGAGTCTCAGCTGGGGTGTGGTTGAGGTACAAAGCCTCTATCCTATACCCACGTTCTGGAGGGCAGCAGGTGAAAACTGGGAATGCGGTTGAGATTAGGAAGGGAATCTTGACTTCTGAATTAGAAAATGGGAGAGTTAGTGTATGGCAGTTGGGTTAGCACACTGCAGAGGGGGGAATTTGCAATCAATGATTGAATTGGGGTGGGGGTTAACAGGAAGATAACTAAATGAACCAGTTTTACCTCTGCAGAGAACCAAGAGTTCAAATCCTAGCCCAGGCCACACCCATCTAAGGCCTGAGCTAAGAATTGAATGGGGAGGGGAGGGAGGGGCTGCGGAAGTGCGGGGATGGAGAAAGATGGGGAGGAATGGAGGAGGGATGATGGAGGGAAACGGGGAATGGAGAGTGAAGGGAGATGGAGACAGAAGAGTTGGATGAGTGGAGAAACAAAACAAGCATTAACTCTGACATCTGGGACATATTCTATACAGATGCCCATCCCTGCACCCCATCGTCCTCATCTGGTGGGAACTCACCCCAATAATGACGCTGTCATCCCCTTGAAAAAGAGGGATAAATTTGTCACCCCGAAGAATTTCCGACTGGTTCAGGGGTCTGAATCGACAGAGCACCTTGATGCTGCATTCATTGTTGGTCTCCGCCATGGTGCTGACCGGTGGTGCTTGGTGATGATGGTGTGGGGGCGCTTTGGAGAGAGGCTTGGGGAGCTCAGCGGCGACAGACGAGGGAGCAACAGAAGGGACTCAATCTCTTGGACTGATGCTCTATGCAGAAGAGGAAGGCTGATGAAGGGAGAGGAACTGGGGGAGGTGTCTCTGGTGGCTCTGGAGATTTTTAGAGAAAACCCCCTCAGCTTCGTCTCCGGGTCTCTTTCCTCTCTGCCTCAGCCCCTCCCGCTGCAGCTCTACTCTGCGGGGTTGCTAGAGTTGGGGGGGGTGGAAATCTGGAAAAGAGCAGGAGGCGGAGCTTCTCTTAAGGTGGAAGGGGTTGGGCTGTTGATGGAAAGGGATCCAGCCCCTCACCCCTTCCTTAATTTTCTAGGTAAACTAATAATCATCCCTTCCCACACCAGAGGGAACCTGAGTTTTTCCCCCAATCCTCCTATTTCCCGTATAATTACTGAAGCCTGGGTACCCTTGTCCCCTCGGATAGCCAGTTTGACAGTGCTGGCTAAGAACTGGCTGCAGAGGAACAACATCCCCGCCCCCCGCCCCAGCTCCACCCTCCAGGAGTGGAGGAGGGGAATAGGGAGATAGAGTTCCCCATCCCAATGGAGGAAGGCGTAATGATCAAGATTCAGGTTCTTTTCCTTCTCAGACAGCTGCCCCTCCTCCCTAGTACAAACTGGGGGGAGAGAAGGAAGGGAAGGCCTTTCCCCACAACTGAGTAGCCCTTGAAAGAAACAAACAGCCCTTCCTCTAGCAAGTGCATTCCAAGACCCCATTCATGGATTGGGGTAGGGGCAGGGAAAGTATGAGCTGTTGGGATATTTTCCTTTCTACTATCATACACTTTCTCTGGAAGGGCAGAGGTCGTGTATAGAGAGGTTTTGGAGTTCAGAGGAGAGAAAGCATCCTAGACTCTTCTGTGCACTAGCGTGTGTGTGTAAATAAAGGCATGGAGAAAGGGTTGTTCAGGTTCTGGTTATTCCTCCTTAAGAGAGAGAGTTACAGAAGTTAAAAAACTTGGGTTTAAACCCATTTCAGCCACTTAGCGCCATAGCCAGAGTGATTAGTATTTTTGTTCAAGGGCATCAACATGATGGTCAAGGATTTTGCTTCCTTCCCACAGCAACCGCAGTTCCCGTGCAACTGGCATCCTCTTGCAGATTCAAGTGCTTTCCTCTGGCAACCACAATCCCTGGAGCTTGATCTCGTGGTCCTTGACCCGCCTTAGCCATTACTTTGCTGAAATGGAGCCCAGGCCAGTCCAATTCCTGTGGACCACCTCGATTCCCAACTTCCTCAGATTGAGGACTGGACTCTCTGGGATTACTGCTCTCCCCAACTCCTTGAGAAAACTCAGACTCTCCGCTACAGCCACCTTCTTCCATCCCCAGATGAATTTACCCCAGGTGTAAGAAATCCTAGTTAAGGTTCTGAGCTGTGTGACCTTGAGCAAATCATTACTCCTTGTCTCCCTTTCCTCATTTGCAAAATGAAGATGTTGGACTAGATCATCTTGAAGGTTCCCTATACCATCTGATTCTCTGGTGTTCCCATTTCTGCTCACTGATTTGGGGGAGGCACTAAAATGCAAATGGCAGATAGAGGAGCAAGAAAGGGGTGGGGAGAGAGCTTTATGCATCCATCATTTGTGAAATGGTCTGTATATATGTTGTCGAATGTCCTGAATTTCCCAGCTCAGTCATCCCTTCCCTTTTTGAGACCCCTGAACAGTCATTGTCCCTCAAATCCCCTCCCCCAGGTCTGAGTCCTGCTGCATCCCCTGAGCAGAGCTATAAAGAAGCAAGTCAGATTGATTTTTCTAAATGTCATTAGCCTTGGCAGGCAGGCGAGGCAGTTGGGAAGCAGAGTCAGACTGCAGGATCTGGAAAGGGCTATCTGGACACTGTAAAATTCTCTAGGGTGAGAGAAATGAGAAGCCTGTGCACCAAAGTGAGAAGCCAGACTAGAAGTACCCAAGTTGGGGACAACTAAGAATTTTTTAAGGATGAGCATCAACACCATTCCATCCAATGTTGCCTAGAAGACATTGAATAACAGGGGACAAAGGATAAGGGGACAAAGAAAGATGAAATAGGAATGGGAGCCATGGAGGAAGATGAATTGTAATTGACAGCTCACAGTTATACTTGCTTTACTCATCACAATTCTGTGAGGCAGTTGACATGAACACTATTGTCCTCATTTTACTAAAAAAAGTAAAGTGACATCCACTGGTCATCTACTTAAAAATTGCAACCAGGATTCAAACCTATATCTTTTGACTTCAAGTACAATTTTCTTTCTACCATATCATACTTTTTCATTCATGCAGGCAATAGCTATGACATCATTTTTATAGGTTTTTTTTTAAGAAATACATGCAAAAATAACTTTCAACATTCACCTGTGCAAAATCTTGTGTTCCATTTTTTTCTCCCTCACCTTTCCTTCTCCCTCCCCAACACAGCAAGTAATCCACTACAGGTTAAACATGTGCAATTCTTCTAAACATATTTCCATATTCATCATGTTGCACCAGAAAAATCTGATCAAAAGGGAGAAAACATGAGAAAGAAAGAAAAAAGCAAACAATAATAACAACAAAAATGAAAATACTATGCTTTGATCCACATTCAGACTCCATAGTTCTCTCCCTAGATGCAGATGGCACCTTCCAGGACAAGTCTATTGGAATTGGCCTGAATCACCTCCTTGTTGAAAATAGCCAAGTCGATCACAATTTATCATCACATAATCTTGCTCCTCTGTACCACAGTCTCCTGGTTTTGCTCACTTCACTCAGCATCAGTTCATACAAGTCTTTCCAGGTTTTTCTGAAATCAACCTGTTCATCATTTCTTATAAAATAATAATATTCTTTTACATTCAAATACCATAACTTATTCAGCCATTCCCCAAATCATGGGCATCTACTCAGTTTCCAGTTCCTTGTGTGGAATCTTTTCTTGAGATTTCAGCAAGGTAAAATGATGACCATACAGTTTTGATCATATGCTAAATGGGAATTAATAATGCATAAATTACCTATCTGCATTATCATTCAATAAACATTTATTAGTAACCTGCTAGGTGCCAAGCACTGTGCTAAACCTAAAGAATCAAAAGAGCCAAAAGACATTCTTGCCTTCAAGGAACTTAAAATGGAATGGGAGAGACAACACACAAACAAATATATACAAAGCAAGCTATATACAGGATAAATAGGAAATAATGAACCAAGGGAAGGCACTGGAATTAAGAGGGACTGGAGAAGGCTTCCTGTAAATAATAGAGTTGTTGTGAGGAAATAACCTGGGTCCCATGTGATCTGTAATCATATTATTTTCTGCCCACAGAATACACTGGAAAGGGTGCTAGATATGGAGGCAGAGGACTGATCAGTTTAAATCTCAGTTCTAACACATTTTAAAAATTTTATATTTAAAATTATTTTTAAGCATGAATTTTCTTTCCTTCACACTTTCCCCATTACTAGGAAGTAGGGAAATTATTTGTAATAACTATGCATAGTCAAGCAAAACAAATTCCCACATTGGTTATGTCCAAAAATGTGTATCTTAATCTACAATACTGAGTCACCCCTCTGTTGGGAGATGGGTGAGATGCTTCCTCGTCAATATTCTGAAAACATGGTAGGTCATTGTGCTGATAAGAATCCTTAAGACTTTGATGGTTCATGTGCAAAAATGTTTGTGGTAGCCCTTTCTGTAATGGCAAGAAACTAGAAACTGAGTAGGATGCCCATCAGATGGAAAATGGCTGAATAAGTTATAGTATGTGAATGTCATGAAATATTGTTGTTCTATAAGAAATGATCAGCAGGCTGATTTCAGAGAGGTTTGGAAAGACTTACATGAACTGATGCTAAGTGAAGTGACTAGAACCAAGAGTACATTGTATACAGCAACAACAAGATTATGTGATCAACTCTGATGAATGTGGCTCTTTTCAACAATGAGAAGATTCAGGCCAGTTCCATGGTCTTGTGATAGAGAGAGCCATCTGCATTGAGAGAGGACTGTGGGGACTGAATATGGATCACAACAGAGAATTTTCATTCTTTTTGTTGTTGTTTGCTTGCATTTTGTTTTCTTTCTCATTTTTTCCTTTTTGATCAGATATTTCATGTGCAGCATGATAATTGTGGAAATATGTATAGAAGAATTGTTCATGTTTAACATATATTGGATTGTCATCTAGGGAAGGGGATGGAGGGAAGGAAGGGGGGAAATGGAACATAAGATTTTGCAAGGGTGAATGTTGAAAATTATCTTTGCATATGTTTTGAAAATAAAAAGTTTTAACAATAAAAAAAGACTTTTGTGGTTATTTAAAAAAAATAATGAATAGCAACTTTCTTCTCTCCCATACCCACTTTTCAAATACACATAGAGTGAAAAAGAAAAACAAAACCTTTATAATGCATATGTATAGTCAAGTGAAACAACTTCCAGCATTGGATGTGTGTGTGTGTGTGTATCTCAATTTGCACTTTGAGTCTATCATCTTTCTGTTAGGAGGCAGGTGGAATATTGGAATATTCCTCTGGAATCACGATTGGTCATTTCACTGATTAGAATTCTTAAATCTCTCAGAGTTGTTTGTCCTTAGAATATTGTTGCTATACAAATTGTTCTTCTGGTTTTTTACTTTACTCTGCATCAGTTCATACACATCTTTCCCTTTCCAATCTATCTGTAAGGGGAAGGATTTAGATAAAAACCCTTACAACAAATATGTATAGTCAAGTGCAACAAATTCCAGTATTAGGTATGAATAAGAATAAAAAATGTACTCAATATGTACTCTGAGTTTACCAATTTTCTGTCAAGAGATTGATATGGTGGTTTTTTTTTTAACTAATTAGTTTTAAATCTGAGGGAAATTTTCTTAAAGTAACTTTATTGCAAAATGAATAATTTTGATTATATTAAATTAAGAAGTTTTTGTACAAACAAAACTAATAAAGACAAGGTTAGAAGGGAAGAAGAAAACTGAGGGGAAAATCTTACATCTAAGGGTTCTGATAAAGGCCTCATTTCTAAAAATATAGAATATTGACATAATTATAATACAAACTATTCTCCAATTGATAAACAATCAAAGGATATGAACAATTTTCAGATGGAGAAATTAAAACCATTTCTAGTTATATGAAAAAAATGTTCTAAATCACTATTGATTGGGGAAATACAAATTAAGACAGCTCTGAGGTACTACTTACTACACACCTGTCAGATTGACTAAGATGACAGGAAAATATAATGATAAATGTTGAAGGGGATGTGGGAAAACTGGGACACTAATGCATTGTTGGTGGAGTTGTGAACTGATCCAACCATTCTGGAGAGCAATTTGTGGAACTATGCTCAAAGGGCTATCAAACTGTGTAAACCCTTTGATCCAGAAGTGTCTCTACTGAGCCTGTATCCCAAAGAGATCATAAAAAAGGGAAAAGGACCCACATGTGCAAAAATGTTTGTAGCAGCCATTTTTGTGGTGGTAAGGAACTGAAAACTGAGTTGATACCCGTCAGTTGGGGAATGGCTGAATAAGTTATGCTATATGAATGTTATGGAATATTATTGTTCTATAAAAAACGATCAGCAGGCTGATTTCAGAAAGACCTGGAGAGACTTACATGAACTGATGCTAAGTGAACTGAGTAGAATCAAGAGAACATTGTACATAGCAACAATAAGATTATGCAGAGATCAATTCTGATTGATGTGGGTCTTTTCAATGAGGTGATTCAGGCCAATTCCAATAGATTTGTGATGGAGTGAGTCATCTGCATCCAGAAAGAGGACTATCAGGATTGAATGTGTATCACAACATAGTATTTTCATTTTTTTGTTGTTATAGTTTGCTTGCTTTTTTGTTTTCTTTCCCATTTTTTTCCTGTTTGATCTAATTTTTCTTGTGCAGCACAATAAATGTGGAAATATGTTTAGAAGAATTGTAAATGTTTAATATATATTGGATTACTATTTCTCTAGGGGAGAGGGTAGGGAGAAGGGAGGGAGAAAAATTTGGAACACAAGGTTTTGCAAGGGTAAATGTTGAAAACTATCTTTGCATATATTTTGATAATAAAAAACTATTATTTAAAATTTTAAAAATAATTTTATTTCAATAAAATGGATTTCCCTTATAATCCTATGTATTTATTTTATTCATTGAAAAATATTATTCTGAGGAGAGCCCTGTATGTCTTTTTTTTTTTTTAAAGCATTTTTGAAGTGGTTTATTTCAAAGCACTTTGCAAAAGTATCTCATTTTATCTGAATAACAACTCTGGGAGATAGGTGCTATTGTCATCCCAGCTTTACAGATGAGAAAACCAGGCAGAAAGAAGTTAAGTGACTTGCCCAGGATCACACAAGTAATAAGTGTCTCAAGCTATATTTGAACTCAGATCTTTCCTGATTCCAGGTATAGCACTCTATCCACTTTACTATTTAGCTGTCTATAGAATGAAAGTCCCTCCAAAGTAGAGATTGTTGCAGTATATATATTAAATGCTTTATAGCTTGTCTATTGATTGCCTAGATTACCTGAAATAATAAAAATCACAACAATATTGTTTAAAGTTTGCAAAGTATTTTACATACATTTTGTTGTTTTTTATTTAATATTTTTATTGCTTCCCAGTTACACATAAAACAATTTTTAACACTTTTCTGGTTATACACATAAATTAATTTTTAATACATACTTATGAATTATGTTGGGAAAGAAAAAAACAGAACAAAAGAGAAAAACACAAGAGAAAAAAAAA
>JAJPUD010013339.1:0-10103 GCA_023553655.1 Myrmecobius fasciatus
GTGGCAGGTGGGCTATTTTTCTAACACCTCTGGAATAGGTGACCACAATCTCTCTAGTATTCTGTGATTCTGACTTTGGGGATATCTCAAAAGCTCCACAATAGCGTGATTTACTTCTTCTGTATTGGTCAAAACTACCTCCCCCAACACTGCTGAGTTTTCTAAATACTGAAATGATGAATAATGATGACGTGATGAAAAATATACTAACACATGGTTAATTTCCATACTACGAAACGTCCTTGAGGACTCTACCATGAAACAATAATGAACCCAAACTATTTTCACAAATAGAGCTATTATCCATTATTGCCAGAAAAGATCACTTAACTACAAAAATTTAAATATCAAAGTTTCAAATGTATGCCATTATCTTCAAGCTAGATGGAATAAAAGCTTTAAAGAAAAACAAACGAAAAAGAAAACCAAAAGATACCTAGAAAAGAATAGTGAAACCACGGGAGAAGAAAATGAAGTACCTGCCATCCCAATTTTTTTTTGACTGCTGCTATAAAGGAATACTTTACTACAAAAAGGATGCATTTTATTTAGTTATATATAATATTAAACTATGCTGTATATATATGTATATGTATGCAGGCATGTATTTATGTATGTACATGTACATAATAAAATTGTGACTTTATGCAGGACCATTTATATTTGAATTCCTGTGAATATGAGAACAAATTAGTAATGCTCCTTCACATCGCTATAGAAATTCAAGCTTTATATAACACTGTCTTTAAAATTATGTGAAAAAAGTAATGATGTATTTATCTCAGAACATCTTATTTCTTTTTGTGTATTTTCTACATTGATACTCAGAGAATCATAGATAAAGAGCTGGATGGAACCTCAGATTACATGCAACTTCCATTTTAGAGGTCCAGCAAAATGGCTCACTTCAATTATTTAGGCAGCATATCAAAAATTCCATATTATGTGCCTGATCACCAAATGCTGGTTTTATATGATAAACATCACATTTCCATAAATTGTGGCCCCCAATGTCAGCCACTGTGCAAATATACAACAGTAATATCAAAAGAAGCAAACAAAACAAAACAAAATCCTGTCTCACAATATCGTCATATGAATTAGAATGAATTAGTGAAGGATAAGGGGTTTTTATATTTCATTCAGGTTGTTTACTTGTAGTTCCAATTGACTTACCTTGGATAATAGAATTATATGGATCAGTCTTGCTTATGCTTCTTTGACTTTAAAATGATTTTGTTTTCAGATTCTATTTCCAGAGGCATTTTGCCTTAGCTCATCAATATTTACCAAAAATTATCTTGTGCTATTGTCATGACCAACACTCTGTATTTTTAAACAAAGTTTAAACTTTGACAAAAGTTCTAAAACTTTCCAAACTGTGCTTAAAATATATCGAAATACTTAATCTATATTTAAAATTGCCATGGCTTTATTTTCTTTGTATATATAGGTGTAGTCCCCTTTCAAAAAGGAATTTAAATAACATTGAAATTAAACTAAAATTTGGTAAAACTCTTTCAAAGTTTCTCTTCCATTGAAGAGCAATCTCTTTGAAAACTATTCTTTTACTTTATATTTACATTACTACACTAAGTTATTTTAAAAAGTAGCATCTTTTTATTTATTCCTATTACTTTTTGACCTGGTAAATCCCTTTTAAAACAGAGAAAAATACACATTTTTAAGAACTCTTTCCCATTTCAGCACCTCTTTTATCTCTTGTAAAGTTTCCCATTGCCATTCTCATATTACTTCTCCACTTTAGCTTATCTCTGGAACCAACCTCCCCTTTCCAATTTCCCAACAGAATTATCTCATATCCTTTACCTCAAGGAATTGTCAATGATTGCACAGATTATCTAAGAAATTGATTGTATTAACCATCATTGAGTAGGAAAGACCCATTCTAGATGATATGTGCATTTTAATATTAACTTTTAATATCTTTACCCACAGAACTATTTAATATAAGCCAACTAGGGTTAGTTTAAAAAAAAAAAAAACCTTTGAACATCTCAAAGTCATCTATTAATTTTGTATTCCAGTTATTTTTAGCAATCTAATTGTAGATATTAAAAAAAAACTTTAAGTACTTAACAGGATAGAATCATAGACTGTTTGAGGTAGAAGAAACTTGCTAATTATCTGGTCTAAATGCCTCCTTTCACAGATGAAGAAGATGAAATCTGGACTGAAAAAGTGACTTATTCAAGTAAGTGACAGAACTAGTTAAGTTTGCATCTCTTTTTACTACAAAACAGGTCCAAATGCTACTGTTTTCCTGTATGTATGTTTTTTCTTTATCATATCAGGTATACATTGTTCAAAGAATTGTTCTTATTTCTAATTTGAAGTTAAAGTTGATGGGGAAATGATATAATATTACCTAATACAAAAAATAATGTGAACACAAAATAGCAGCAAAAAACCCAAAAACTTATTACAGAATTCAACAATGTATTTGAAAGAAACAAAAAATATAATATACATTATTTATGACTTCTTAAAATTTAAATACACAGATGGTTTCAGTAAAAATCTCCATTTTTTTTCTATTTTTGTTCTATTTTTCTATAAGAATATTGAATGGAATAAATCCAATGAACCTAGAAGCATTTAATTATTCAAACTCATAGATATGCTATCAAAGCTCAGAAAAAAAATTTTTTTTTACCTGGAGCATTATAGAACTGTGATGAATTGATAAATGAGCAAATGAATAATCTAGTAGCATTTATGGTATTCCTCCTTATATTAAAAGCAGATGGAGGGGATCCATAAAATAAATAAAGCATAGGATCTACCCTCAAAGAGCTTACACTTCATTAGAACAAAAAGAACACAGAAACTAAATACTTTATTGCAAAATAGATCATGATACAACTAGATGATTCTAATCACTGCAAACAAGAGAAACACAAAGTGTTATAAGAAATCTGAGGAAGAAGATGATCTCTGAAAGACTAACAAAACAATAAGGAAAGATGTAGTAGAGGACGTGGCAGTTGTACTGGATTTTGAAGAATGAATAAGATCTCAACAATGGAGGAAACTATTCCAGGTATAAAATGAAGTCAGCAAAACTGAATTGGCGTTCATAGAGAATTGATTAGTTAAATAAGAGGTTGGGGTATGTGAAGGGGTTAATTGTTAATTATTCTTTTATTGACCTGATATTTGCTTTTTTGGTGCAATTTTGTTTCTCTATAAGCAAACTATATAACTATAAAACAATACATATAGATGGAATGCATATATATATATATATATATATATATATACACAATTATACACATGCCTAAACATTGCAATGTATATATGTATACATACATATCTAGAGAGGTAAACACATATGTGTGTGTGTATACACACAACACTGTCTACCTCAAAGTCCTAGAAATAAATAAGTCAAGCTATTTGTTATTATTACATTTTCAGTGGCATGTTTCTATAGTTTAGGGAATGTTTGATAATTTAAGTAGCATAGATAATATAATGGTTAGAGAACTAGCATTGAGTCAAAATACCTTTGTTCCAATTCCATTTGTAAGTCTGACTTTGTGATTCTCAATCTTCAGGTATTTACTTTCTTCAAGACCAACTTTCTACTCACTATATTACTTTGCCTAAATTACAGAAACATTCCACCAAAATTATACAAACAATTAACAGTTCAATTTATGTATTTCTTGGAACTTTGGATTAGAAATATTGATAGAATATAATGCATTCATTTTAGTTCATATACAAGAAAAATAAGGCCCAATGTAATTTTTAGCTTGCCCAATTGTTGGCTGCCCAGTGTAGTTGGTAGCAGAATCAGGCCCAGATCCCACATCTATTGAATTCCAGATCAATGATTTCTCTACTCCCTGACATATTCATGACTGCCTAATAAGTCTACAGAATCAAGAATCTTACAACAAAATAGGACAACATTTCTTTACATACAGGCAAAAATCAGCTTCACGTGGACTTATAACACCCCACTCCCAACCTAGTACCTAATCTTTCCTCCTTTGTAACAACCACATTAAGGAATATTTTCATTTGGTTCAAGAAATAAATTTAGGGATTATCCAAAGCCCAAATTAAAATGTCACCTTTTATAGGAAGCCTTTCTTAGTCTGCCTTAATGTTAATATCTTTCCTGTTCTTTCAATTTTCAAATTACTCTTTCTGTAACTTCTTTGTACATAGTTGTCCCATATTATCCCCCACTGTGAAGTTCTTGAAAGCTTTCTTGACATTCATGCTCAGCACACTGGTTTGCACATAGAATGCACTTAAGATGTTTGTTGACTGAATTACTGAAATAAATTCAGAAAAATTTAATGGCTTACTCAAGAAAGGCAATCAGCTTACATGTTTTTGTAGAAAGAAGCATAAAACTCGGAGTTAACAGTTCAAATTCCATTTTATTAATCTTAGTGGCAGTTAGGTATGTATAGTGGATAAAATACTGGGTCCATAGCCAAAAAGGATTGAGTTCAAATATGGCCTCATACTCTAGCTGTGTGAAATTGGGCAAGTCTCTTAACCCCATCTACCTCAGATTCCTCATTTATAAAATGGGAATAATAATAATAGTACTTATTTCCCGGGGTTGCCATGAGGATCAAAAGATAATAATTTTAAAGCACTTAACACAGTACTTGGAACATAGCAAAAGCTATACTGGAATGGTTCACCATTTCCTTCTCCAGCCAATTTTACTGATGGAGAAATTGAGATAAACAGGGTAAAATGAGTTGCTCAGGGTCACACACCTAATAAGCATCCAAGGTTTTGTTTTGAACTCAAAAAATAAATCTTCCCAATTCAGTACTCTATCCACAGCACCACCTACCTTCCTAATCTTAACTCAAACTGCTGCCTCTCTTTGCTTCTGCATCTTAATGTCTCTGACTCTCTTGAAAGCTTAGTTTAGTTGCTACCACTTGAAAAGGATTTTATTTATTTCTTTAGTGGTTTGTATCATATCTACCTCAAATATAGTACTTTATTTTTAATTTTTATAAATCTTGTTTGAACTCTTTTTTTCACACTTTGTCCCTCTGATTTTCTTCAATATATTCTGTGATCCATAGAAGACTCTCAGAAAACAAAACAAAACAAAACCAAAAAACCCATAAATCACTTCATTCTTTTTTTCAAAAGCTACACATTGTGAATAGCTGTGGAATTTCCTACTACCTTACCCAAAAGGTCTAAGAAGGCAATGTAGTATAAGTTTATAAGATGGCTTGTGGCAAATAACTCTATATATGGGTGCTTAACCTACTCTCTTTTATTTTTGCTGTGTTTAATAAACAGTGTCATCAAAATATAATAAATACTTGAACCCTATACACAAGGAAGAGTTATACTTAGAAATTTAGAAGCCTTAATGTCTCTTCCTGGCTTTAGGGCTGTGTGCAAGCTATATATATTATTTTTTTAACCTTTACCTAGACAGCAATGTCAATTGAAGCTATGGATTTTTGAGTGGAGTATTAAAAGCTCAGTATCTTCTGATGGTGATGTGTGAACATCAAGAAGACTATTCCATGTGATAAAACCAAAGACCCCAGCTTCTGGGATAAGTACTCACTATTTGACAAAAACTGCTGGGAAAATTGGAAACTAGTGTGGAAGAAATTAGGGCTTGACCCACACCTAACACCACATACCAAGATAAGATCTAAATGGGTTCATGATTTTGATATAAAGAGTGATATTATAAGTAAATTAGAGGAATATAGTATAGTTTACCTCTCAGACCTGTGGAGATGGAATAAATTTATCTCCAAAGAAGAACTGGAACTCTTAATTGAACACCAGATAGATAAATTTGACTGTATTAAGTTAAAAAGTTTTTGTACAAACAAAACCAATGCAGTCAAGATTAGCAGCGAAGCAATAAATTGGGAAATTATCTTTACATTTAAAAGTTCAGATAAAGGCCTCATTTCTAAAATATATAGAGAATTGTCTCATATTTATAAGAATTCAAGCCATTCTCCAATTGATAAATGGTCAAAGGATATGAACAGACAATTTTCAGAGGATGAAATTAAAACTATTTATAGTCATATGAAAAGGTGCTCCAAATCAATATTGATCAGAGAAATGCAAATTAAGACAGCTCTGAGGTACCACTACACAACTATTAGATTGGCTAAAATGACAGGAAAGGATAATGATGAATGTTGGAGGGGATGTGGGAAGGCTGGGACACTGATGCCTTGTTGCTGGAACTGTGAACAGATCCAGCCATTCTGGAGAGCAATCTGGAGCTACGCTCAAAAAGTTATCAAACTGTGCATACCCTTTGACCCAGCAGTGTTTCTACTGGGCTTATATCCCAAAGAAATAATAAAGGAAGGAAAGGGCCCCACATGTGCAAGAATGTCTGTGGCAGCCCTTTTTGTAGTAGCTAGAAACTGGAAACTGAATGGATACCCATCAATTGGAGAGTGGCTGAATAAATTATGGTATATGAATGTTATGGAATATTATTGTTCTGTGAGAAAGGACCAGCAGGACAATTTCAGAAAGGCCTGGAGAGACTTGCATGGACTGATGCTGAGAGAAATGTGCAGGACCAGGAAATCATTATACACGACAACAACAGTAATATATGATGATCAATTCTGATGGACATGGCTCTCTTCACCAATGAAAGGTTTCAAACCAGTTCCAATTGTTCAGTGAAGAAAGCCATATACACCCAGAGAGAGGGATATGAAATGTGGACCACAACATAACATTTTCATGCTCTCTATTGATGTTTGCTTGCATTGTGTTTCCTTTCTCTGATTTTTTTCTTGTAGATATGATTTTTCTTGCACAACAATGATAAATGTGGAAATATGTATACATATATTCGATTTGTCAAGTATTTTAACATAATTGACATGTAGTGGATATCCTGCCATCTAAGGGAGGGGTAGGGAGGAGGGGGAAAAATTTGAAACAGAAAGCTTTGTAAGGGTTAATGTTGAAGAATTATCCATACACATGTTTTGCAAATAAAAAAAATTAATAATAAAATATAAAAAATAAAAAACTGAATTTAATTTCTCTTTTGCAACATGGTTGATATTAAATGGTGGGGACAGGGGAGAAATGGTATAATTGGAACAAGCATTTCTTGTAGTTGCAGTCAACACCTGTTTTAAGGGTCTGGTATGTTTTATAACTAAATAAGTTCAGGATTGAAAGTTAGCAAAAACATGTTACCTATGCATTTGTTAGGAATAATACCTGTTGCAAAGAAAAACTATTCATGAATGAATTGTTTTTATAACTGCAATAAAATCATTAGTTAAAGTATTAAAAAAAAAGACTGTCCCATGACTGTCTACAGAAATGCTAGACTAATAACACAAGTAGATACCTGTAACTCATTCATAATCTGTTTTGACTCAATGGCTAAATTATTCATTGTGATGTTGATTTGCTGTAGATGTAAGAAATTTAATGTGCCACAGTATCAACTGTATTGTACATTTATCTATGTGCATGAAATATCTACCTAATATAAAACCTTCATTGATGGGAGAGAATTCTTCATTTAAAATAAATAAATTTTCGACACTTAGCATAACATATACAAGTTGTTTGATTTATGTGTATTGAATTGAATTGATTTTTAAAAATTTCTCAGCTATCACCTGCCTATGAAGTGATCCTTTAAACAAATCTAGAGGAGACAGTAAAATAAAAATTTTAAAAATGATAGCTTATGCAAAGAGTTGGGCATGGGGAGTAGGTGTAAAAAAAAAACAAAAAAAAACAGGAAGTTTTAACCTGACACATTAGTTTGGGATGTGAGAGAGAGAGAGACAGAGAGAGAGAGACAGAGAGAGACAAAGAGAGAGAGAGAGAGAGAGAGAGAGAGAGAGAGAGAGAGAGAGAGAGAGAGAGAGAGAGAGAGAGAGATTTGTAAACAAAAGTGACTAGGAGGGTCATGGAGCTTATTCTTAGATGAAAAGTCATACATATCACACAGTTTTTAATACCTGACAAACTATTTGTTTACAAAAATCTAGAAATAGTTTAAGAGATTAAGAGGGATTATATCATATCATTATTTTACCATTTTTTCAATGCATAGATATGAAGAAAAATGCAATTCAATCCTCAATATTGATAAGGACCCAAGGAATCATTTTTGCATAGAAAACTTATTATTTCTATTTCAAATTTTATGAGATGATCTTTTCTAGTTTACATAAGAATAATCTAGTTCTGTGTAACATTTATTTAAAAATTAGGTTATATTAGCTAAATAATTAGTAATACTCCTGTTTAACAAACAAAAAACCCCTCTTTCTCTTAGAGAATTATATTATATGTTAATTCATGATAAGCCACAGTTAGATTGTAATTTTTGGAAATATTATGAATATCTAAATGTGGAGAGAAATTCAGGAATACAAGTCAAGCATTCATTTGACATTAGAGAAAGAAATGATTCTAAAGATGGTATGAATTTAGCCTATTCATAATTACTATATGTCTTCAAAATTTTCAGAAATATAGCATGTTTTGCAACTGTTTTAATATCATCTCATGTTTGAGAATCAATAATTTCAGGAGATTTTAAGGATATTATTTGCCTATAATATATTTGTTGCTTGTTCCTATATCTGGATATAGATATTATGGTGTCATGGAAACCAAAAACTGGAAAAAAGTTCAGTGGTCATCTAGTATGATGCAAAAATGTTGGCAACATTTGTGTTCAAGGTTATGAAGTAAAGAATTTTGGAGACATGCTTAAATGTAGCCTACTTATTTAGCTCATTCTACCCAACCTCACTCTAAATCCTTTTTTCAGATATGTTCACTAAAGAATTTATTCCTTTTTTCTCAGAATTCAGGATATTAACACTCCACCATAGTTAGTAGATACTTAACTTTTCCAGGAACAAATACAAAATGATCTGTTTGTTAGTCAAAGCCTTTCAAACTTTGGACCCTCTTATTTTTCTAGTGTTTCCCCCCCCACTTATTTCCCAACACATAGTTTTTGATCCAGTCACACTGATCTCCCTGGATGTTTCATGAGTAAGACCCTCCATCTTTTCACTACAAGCATTCTCTGGCTGGCCCCATGCCTGGGATACTCTCCTTTTTCTCTTCCAATTGTTAGAAGTCTCTGGTTTCTTTTGAATCCCAACTAAAATCCCACCTTCTACAAAAAGCTTTCCTTTTGTTACTTAGTTGTTTCCGTTGTGTTCAATATTTTGTGACCCTATTTGGAGTTTTCTTGCCAAAGATACTTGAGTGGTTTGCCATTTCCTTTTCCAATCATTTGACATATGAGGAAAATAAGTCAAACAGGATTAAGTGACTTGGCCAGAGTCACACAACTAGTAAGTGTCTGATGCCAGATTTAAACTCATGAAGATCAAATTTGGTATATATTTCTTTGTGCATATTTGTTTGAATATCATTTTTTCAGTAGATTGTAAACTCTTTGAGGGCAGGGAATGTTTTTTTTTTTTTGTCTCTCATGTATCATATACAGTGCATAGCATGTAGCATGTGCTTGATAAATGTTTATATATTGAGTCATTATTTTCTCTGTGTTGGACAAATTGTCTCCATGACAATGGTCAAACTTTTATGAATTGATTACAAAAGCTTCTCTCTTTCATACCAATCTTATATAGGATATATCGATGGCTATGAGTAATGGAACATCATGATCTCAAAAACATAAAAATTATCAATGACCCAAAGGTCAATGGAGAGATTACGTTTCAACATACTGGAGCACATTGTCAATCATGAGTCTCTTGTGTTCAATGGCATAAAATATATTGAGGAAAGATATGTCTGGAGTGGGACATGAGTTGAATATAAAACAAAAACAAAGTGAAAAATAACAGTGATAATAATAATGTTACATTTGTAAAATCTTTCATATACTTCTCCTCTGACCCTGCCATCACTTCAGAGCAAGCTGTCATCACCTCATACCTGGACTTCTGACATAGCCTATTGGTTGATCTCCTTGTGTCTAGTCTTTGCTCACTCTAGTATGTCCTCTACTCTTTGTGATTCCATTTAGGTTTTGTTGGAAATTATACTGGAGTGGTATGTTT
>JAJPUD010013339.1:10203-22928 GCA_023553655.1 Myrmecobius fasciatus
TATATATATATTATCATATACACATATGTATGCACACACACATATTCAACACGTGTGTTGTGTTAACACATGTGCACATGCACATGCATATACACATATATGTGTGTGTATATTAAATGAAAAACCACTCCACAATTATATACACAGAATACATTTATATTTGTGTATTTATACCTATATAGTGTGAATATATATCTAGATCTAGATCTATATATAAAATACGTGTATATATATATATATATGTATATGTGTACATTTTTGTGTATATATCTCTCTATATTTATATCTATGCCTATGTCTCTATCTACCTATTTGTCAAAGAATTTTAATAAATAAAAGGAATCTTAAGAAATTCCATAGTTCAAATTCTTTGTCTTATTAAAAAAATATAATAAATGTAGGCACAGCCAGATGAAGTTACTTCTTTAGTATATCCTAGTGAAATAATTGGTAGGGCAAAGCTGGGGCTAAAATTGAATTCCTGTGAAATTTATTCCAGTGCTCTTTCCAGGATGTAAAATTACTTTGCCTTATTGCTTCAGAAGAACTCACAAAAAATAAAAGATAAATTTGTTTAAACTTTCGCAAAATGATTATCACAATTTAATTGTTAAGGAACAGAATTACTATTCTGTCCATATTAATTTGTGATGAATTTCCAATGATTAAGAATATACATATATGTATATATATACATATATATATACATATATATATACATACATACTCACATGTGTGATAATATATATGTGGAATATATACTCACATACATGTGTGTATATATACATTTTAAAATATGTAAATATGCATATATATATATATATACATATATATATATATCTTATCTTTCCTTTAAGCATTACTCTTCCAGCCATGACTTGGATATGAACTTCTTATATAGCAAATGGGTTTACAAGTATAATTTAGATTGTGGATGATACTTAATGTTGTTTTGTCATATTCCCCATTTTAAACCATTTTTTTCCACATGAAGGCACTAGAGTTACTCTTCAAATACTCAATTAATTTATCTGGTCCAGTTTCTGATATTCACTTGTTGATCTTTTGTCCCTTTTCAGGGTAGCAGTAGCCTTGAAATATTTAAAGGAGGGGGAAGGAAAATGTATTTTCATACTATAACTCATGAGTCCCTAATGACATCTTTCCCTCTACTGATTTTCAGTTGATATTAGTTAGCCAGCCAGACCAATTAGCTCAGTATTTACCATAATGGTAAAAAGAATTTCCCCAAATTCTATAAAACATTTTCCTACAAATATACACAAGAGTCCAAGGGAAAGTATTCTTATTTAGAAAGCACATGAAGACAAAAAGTAAGTTACAGATCCTAGTCTCTATAAGTAGTTTTCTCTACTTTCTGAGGTGGTCAGAAAGTTCCCTTTAGGTATGGTTTAACTTTTATGCCTTTTAGTAAACCTCTGAATATGATTTTTCTTTTTGCATCAGTTTGTCTCTGGAATTAAACATTGCCAATAACCTTTGATATCCTAGGGACACTGTTCTCATACAAAAGAAAAAGTCCAAATCCTCTTTTGTGACTCCTGCTTTTATTTCAACTCAACTTTTTGTTATGGTATCTCCAGTGCTGAGCAAAGTGGATGGTACACTAGTAAGCACTTAATGGTTATTTATTGTTTGATTATTATTACCAACTATCATGCTCACTTTACATTTTATCTAAATAATGTAGTGAATAATGCAACCTTCTATCTCTGGACTCAAATCTAGAAGTTGAATTACTCATCAACTGCCTATTACAAGAACTATACAGTTTCTCTTAATGGCCAGTTTTACCTTCGGTTTTCCATTTATCATGATATCAAATTATCATGATAATTTACTCCATAACTCATCTCATTTTCTCTTCAGACCCTCCTATTGTTGCCTCATCCTTAAGGACCTCTCATTACCAGAGGCCTCTTCACCCTGAAATACCCTACTATGCCTGTAGCATTCTCTCCCTAAATTATCTTTTTGCAAGCACCTTTTGCTCTTCCCTCATTGGTAATTATCTTGAATCCCCTGTTTTGTAAAGGATCCCAAGTAAACTTGCTTTCATTCCTCTCAAAGACCCATTCCTAACTTTCTCTGGACTTCAAAATTATTCTCCCGGGCCATATAATTATTCTTCCCTCTTCCTTTTTTTGTCCTCTTTAACTTGTAATGAGAAGAGGCTTGATTAATTTTTTTTCTTTTATTTACCTTGAAATATCCCCAAAATTTAATTGAAACTTTCTTTTTTCTTCCCCCTTCCCTTCCATCTTTCCTTCCTCCTTCCCTTCCTAACTTCTGTAGCCCTCTGGGTTAATACCAGCACTTGCTCAACAATGCGTGTGTATTGATAGATAGATAGTTATGTATATACAAATACATATATATATTTATATAAAATTGTGGATACACATTCATATATACATATGCATATATATATATATATATATACATATATAAATGAAACTGTGGAATTGAAATTGGATTTTTCCTGAAAATCCAATTAAAATTTCTGAGTTTTGTATAGCTAGTTGTCTTCCCTAGTTATAGTATTCTCCATTCCCCTTAGACTTACTATAATGTGGTGACAAGGGCAAGGTAGTAGCAAATCATAAAATGCACTAGTGGGAATTCAAATACCCACATCTTATAAGAAACTATAAAAAGAAGTCTCACAGCATACAATCAAAACTTTGAAAAAGGCTGGTGCCAAGTTGTAGGGTTGGCACAAGATCTAAATCTTCTTCCCTTAATGAATGTTTTATATTCATAAGCTAAACAGTTTCAAGAATGCACGTGGGCAAAGACGTGTTTTTCACAGAGATTGAAGAGAGGAAAAAAAAGGAGGGGGGAAGATAGAAAAAATAGACTCTGTGCTTTCTTTTTTTCATGTGGCTCGTAAAAGTCCCCAATGAAAAAAAAGTGAAAGCTTTGTTCCAGAATGAATACAAATAAAGCACGAAGAGAAAAAGTCAGAGAAACCACAGCAAGAGATGATTTATCCTTCATGTAGCAAGCTCAGATTCCATCAAGTGACATTGTTTGGAGAGTGGGTAGTAGTAAATGAACCACAGTGTTCTTCCATACAATGTTCAGCATGGCTAGCAATAAATTAAGGAGTAAATCAGTGTGGTGAACCATACCTACTGTCTCACGCTTCTCCTTCTCTAAACCTATGACTTTCCATCTTGAATAGAGCTCATTTCTTTTGCCAAGCCCCATCAGAATTTAAGTAGATAGATGCAGATTAGGACTCTTTTGAGATTTTTTTTTTTACACCAATGAATTGTAGAGTGTGAGCCCAAGGCAGGTGAGAGGGGAAAAAAGAAAAGAAAGAAAGAAATGATACACCTAATTGTCCCAAAATATTCACCTAGAGGAATTTTTTCCCCTCAATCCCCATAGACCATCAGCTTGTGCCCTGAAAAATTAGATTTGATGGTCCATATAATTACTTTTGCTTTCATAGTTACAGATGTTATTACTGGCTATAAAATTAGCCAGCCTTTTAAAGAATCCATCCAGAGTATTTGACTTGATGACCTTCTCTTACAATGTAAGCCACAGGTTGACTATAGTGATATTTTCTTTTATTGGTTTCAAATTTACCTTTTAAAATGTAATTGAATGCCTTTTATTTGCAGGTTACAGAAGGACACAGGGTGGTTTACTGTGTGATCTCCATAATTTCTAGCCTTTCAATTAAGTCCAATAAAGTGCTCTCCTCTTTCCTATTTTAACTTAATCCTTTCAATGTCTCTTGAAATAACCTATGACATTTCTTTTTAATCACTGTTTCTTACCCTGAATAACAATCAATATAACATCAATAATAATAAGTTATAAATATTGCACTTAAGATCATTCTAAAAACATGTCATTTGGCAACCATAACTGGTTAACTCATCACTGTCTGACCTAGCAACAAAAATAAAAAATGTGCATGAGTCACAACCAAAAAATTTTAAAAGTAGCATATAATAAATTAATCTAAATTAATATACTAAGAATCATGTGCATGAGTACTGCCTGATAACTGTCAGAATTAGTCAACTAGCTATTTGAACTGATAAAAAGGTATGCCATGTGTTACAATGGAAGGTATGTAGAATCAGAGTATCTGGATTTAATTCACCCTGCTATTCCCTGTTCGCCTTGACCACATCAAAAATTAGGCTTTCCCTGGGCATCAGTTCTTATTATAAGATATATTATACACACAAACATATATATATATATATTATAATATCATTATATATTACATAATATACATTATGTTATAAAATATAAGTTGGATTAAATTACTTCTTTCCAGCTCTATATCTCTGATTAGAAAAAAATGATTAGATAGGGATTATCCCATAGTTAAAAACCAATTGAATAGCTCCAGACTCTAATCTTCCCTAAATTAACCCTAAGGAATATTAACAACAACAAACAACCAGCATAAATGATATCTTGGTAGCTATTCTCCAGACCATTCCAAACAAACTTGACCTTACTCATCAGGTTGCACTCTGGACTTCCTCTACTATATCCCAGTTCTTCATCCTGCAACTTCACTTCAACTTTGGAATTTACACCTTAACACTCGACTTTGTCTCTGTGCTTTCTCCCTCTAGATTCCTAGAACTTGTGAATAAGAAAGCATTCCAGGCTTCCAAGTCTCATTACTTTCCAGAGTCCACTATAGAGTTCCTTTACCTACCTAGTCTTTGGCATGGTACCCATGTGATTTACCTCTACAACACATACTTTTCAACTCCCTTTCAAGTTTAACTTCTTTTTCCTTCAGCTCTGAGTTACATGTTGAAACTTGCTATCTCATTAATCCATTAAATAATAAACATTTAGTAACCATCTATTGTGTGTCAAGTACTGTGCTAAGTGCTGGGGATACAAAAAGGCAAAAGACAGGTCTCTGTCCTCAGAAATTTGCAGTCTTTTAAAATATAATAATATATATGTATATATGTTTATATATATATAAATATACACATGCATATATAAATGGTTTCATTTCTGCCTCATTTATTTCCTACTTGACCTTGGAAAAGTTATTTTTCCTCCTTGCACCTCAGTTTTACCATCTATTAAATGAGGTTTGAGTATAGATGACATCTGACACATTTTATCTCTAGTTCTCTGATCTTTAGACATTCTTTAGTTTAGTATTTTGATTTTATGAAATAGTTTAGAAACTATAGGTGCATCATCAGCAAAGCTCTATCATCCTTCACTGTTTCTTTTGAACTCTTCCATAATAAGTTGCCTCCTCAAAAGGGTAGTAATAAAATCCTTACAATAATTATGACTGGGGTATACCCAAATAGACCAGGATCATCATACATGAAATACCTGCCTCTTCTATCTAGTTATTATGTACTTACTTCGTGACTTGCTTGTTTTTTTCTTATACTATTCTCCTATTGGTTTATTCCTCCCAGATATATGAATTTTATTATAATGGAGCAAGACATCTGTCATCTCTTGACTACTCAGTTTCCCAACTTTGCTTCATAAAAGAAAAAAATTTAAAATATATTCTGAATGTAGATAATATAACAGAATATATTTTAATGTGCTAGATAATAAGAAAGTTACATCTATAGAGTTTAATTTTGCTTTTATTTCTTTGATAATGCAGATCAGATTCAATTAACAGAATCCTTAATCACTGAGTAAGAAAAAATGTTCATACTTATATAGAAAATGTGTGTCCTCTCCAAAAGTGTAATGAAATGATTTGAAGATTTATTTCCTTTTGTTAAACCATTGATTTTAATTCAAAATATACTGCATGAAAAAGAAATAAGGCATTCATAAAATCTAATTCCGTTCAACTCATCAAGCATTTATTGAGTCCCTGCTGTGTGCTAAAGGCAAGCTAAACGGATATCATTAATAGGTTAGTTGCAGCTTCTACTCTTTAGCTACAGAATGACAAGGACTGATAAGTATATTCAATTTGTCTTAGTTCTCAATTCATTTATATCCAGAGGAAGCCTCTTGGCCACAAACAAGGGAATAACAAGAATGACATTTATCTCAATTGGTTTGTATTTGTTTGTACAATCTTTTCAATTTCTCTTTGAGCTAATGAATACCAGGTGAGAATTAAATATGTATAAACATTTTAAAGAGCAGAGAGAATATATATATATGTATATATATATATATAATATATATTTCAAAAGATACACACCACAGCAGGACTTTCCATTAGCTCTCTCTGAGCATTGAAAAGAATAAATTAGTTATCAATTAGGAGAGAAAAAAATCACATAAAATAATGAAAAACTACATAGCGACGAGAGCACCAGAATATCAAAGGAAAAACAAATGCAATATTATTTATCCCTAAGGATCTGGACAAAATGTTCTCTAATGTTGCTTTTGGTTCTAAATCAGGAATCATAAATAGGAACTTTGGTTCTCTGGGATAAACCCTTCCTGATATGAGGAATCTTCCTCTTCCATTGCAAAGAAGTATGTTCTGAATAATTTAAAGTACCAGAGAACTCCTTGTCCTTCATTCTGGAACAGGACCATGACATCAGAGAAGTAATGCCATGACATACAGTAAATTAGATTTAAGTGAAGAAGGGCTGGACAAGGTCACCTGCCTTACTTTCCCTTCCAGAGTCATTTGGGTCCAGTGGCAAGACTAGAAATTGCTCTGGATGCAGTGAGAGACCTCAGCCTTTTAAAGTTAAGGCTTCCACAGGTCTCAGTTTGACTGAGGCCACACCCATTCAGTGATTAAGGCTAGGTAGCAATTAAGACAAAGAATCTCCTCTATAGCCTAGTCCCCAAAAATCTAAATAAATGAATAAATAATCTGGTAGGGGAAGATCCTCAGAATTTTTGGCCAAAGCAGAAATGATTCCTATTTACCTTTAATCTGAATCAATCCGAATCAATCAGGAACCAAACAATGACCAAATGGGACTTGGCTTAGTACCTATTAGTGGCCAATTACAATTAGATTGGTTTTGGTTTAATGCATGGTCTTTAAAAAAGAAATATAGCCAGTAAACAACAGGTGCAAAAAAGATAAAAATAATGCTTATAAGAGCATCTGTAGGTAAGGGTATGATACTCTGTGGACAGAGGGAGGAAAAGAGGGAAAGAAGGAAGGGAAGGGAGAGGAAAGAAGAAGAGGGGAGGGAGGGAGGAAGATCAGAGAATTTAGTAATTAGCTAATTGGTCATAGAACCAATTTGTGTCAGAGGCAAGAACTGGTTCCAGGTGTTTTTAGTTACTTTTGGAATTACTGTTATTTTTCATATTTCCTCCCTTCTTCCCTCCCTTCTTTCTTTCTTGCCTTCCTCCCTCCCTCCCTTCTTTTCCTTCCTTCCTTTTTTCCTTCTTTCCTTCCTTCCTTTTTTCCTTCTTTCCTTCCATTGTTTTTGCTTCTCCCAAAAGTCATCGCATGGTTTTGTTTGTTGTTGCTGAAAGCAACAAAATCTAAGTTATTGAAAGTTTTAGTTAATTGCTTTTCATTTTAACCAAATGTATTTTTGTTGTTGGTGTGCTTTTGTGTTTGTTATTGTTTAGTTGTTTGGTTGTATTTTTAGGACTCCATGGCACATATTTGTCTAATAAGAAAAGACAGTTTCATAACATTTACAAACCTGAGTTAAGTCAGGGAACAGGATCTGTCATGCTATTAAGAACAAGCACTCAACAATGAAATTATGATTAATAGAGAAAAGTCCATCACAAATGGCACTAATTGTGAGATCTGAAATTACTCATATTACTGTAAATTATAATATAACATCAGATTTTGTTTTGTTTTCTTTTGGCTAGGCATAGGGACATTGTGCTGGTCTTACATTTAGGAAGTCCTCTGTTCAAATACTGATTCTGAATGGGATCAGATGAAGATTTCTCCGAGGGCTGAAGGACAGAAAAGGTCAGATCCTAAATCTAAGATTCAGAAAGTTATGTGACCCACAGGAAGTAGACAGCATTGCTGACTATTGGTCAATGGTTACTTGCTTTTCAGTTCATCCAGTGAACTCAGGTCTTTTTGCTATTTAATTCATTCCCTGTTTCCAGCCCGGGTCCACACATCATGCTAGGAAATTGGAGCTGAGAAGCTCTGTGTCTGCTCAGCTGGTGTGCTTGGACCTCTCCTTGCAAGGACCAAATAAATGTTTTCTGTTTGTATCTGAAGATGCCGCTGAGTAGTCAATTTGGGAAAGGGGGTTTAGCACTCCGTCCCAGACACTTTTAATATATAGAAGCAGTGTGACTAAACAACTCATATAATCTCTTATGGCCCTAAGCAATTCTTTAAAACTATAATTGGATAATTGCCCTATGAATAAAGAGGTAGTTTCTACCATGGGAATACCCTTCAATGATGACATCTTAAGTCCAGGTACCTATTTCCAATATATAATGATATTAGATTAGAGTTAATAAAAATTGAATTGGGGTTTAAATAGGCTAATGTGAATTTCCTATGAAACTATAGGAAAGGAAAGAGATATTAAGTAATTTCTCATATAAAATCCTACAATTTATCATGTCATTATAATTCCCAGGTTCTCCTGGTAAATCGTCCATTCTTAGTATATATGACAGAGAACTCTCTAGATCTTGCCTGCCTGAGGTTGAAGTGGGGAATTTATGATTCCACTGGGCTCCATGCCCATATTTAACCACCCCTAAAATAATGTTAGTCCCAGTATCCTTACCAGAATTTCTCTAACCACAAGGATCAGAGTAGATCCCTAGTGTGTCATATTTGCTTCCATCAATTCCCCAAATACTAGAGCTCAATTTTAATGAGTAGAGAATGGAGAATATTGCTTAAATGTTGTAATCCCCTCCCCCCTAAATAGTGATTATGGGAAATGGAAATGGAACAAAGTCATTTACTCATTTATTCTAGTATCAGCAAATGAATCTTTTCTTACTGAGGTAAGAATCTGAATTCTGTGAAACAATACTTAGCTGCGCTTTTGTTTTCTTTCACTGGAGCTCACCATAACTTCTGGAAAAAAATGCACACTCTGAAATCAATACAAACTGACTGCTCCCTAAAATAAAGGTATGCATGTATTAACCATGGGCCAATAGAATGAAACTGAATGGGTGGAAATAATCAAATTTATCAGTAAGATATTTAGGGAATTTTTTTTTCTTTTAAGTTTTGTCTCTACTAATTCATCACCCTTTCCACTCAGTCAAACAAGCATTCTTCCCAGGTGATTTCTCTCTTTCTCTCCAACCAGATCTGTCTCATCTTTACCCCACCCTTCTCCACAGCCCTGGGGAAAGGGAATTAGTTGAATTATCATTGCATAACAATTGAATTAAAATTCTTGCACCTGGGCTCCAGATATGCAAAGCCATATGCTGAAAGAAAGACCAATGTCAGTTTCTTCAGTGAAGCTGTGCCAAGAGAGAATACAAAGTGAAGAAAGACTACTGAATTGTCCCAGAAATGTTTCCCCTTATTTTCATTGACCAAATTGCTCTAGATCTGTGCTGTCAGTTTTCTTTCCTTTACTGATCTCATAGCATTTCCTTGATCTTTGAAGCCATTTATTGGTTTTGCTTAGGTAAGGCTTCAAACCTGCCATAGTTGGGAGCCAATATTTAGGGGTGTGTGTGTGTGTGTTGTAGCAGTCTGGAATCTAGTCCTAGTTATATCCCCATATTAACTAACTGTGAGACTTTGAGCCAGCCAGACTTTCATCCTCTTTAGCTAGGTGATACAGTGTAGATCATTTGCCATGAAGTCAGGAGGACCTGAGTTCAAATGTGATCTTAGACACTTCCTAACTCAGTGACTCTGGGCAAGTCACTTAATCCCAATTGCCTCCCAAAAATAAATAAAATAAAATAAAATGAGAATGGATAAATTTTAATAGACTATCCTTCAGTTTTAAAATCTGCAAGCTTTAACATATACACAGTCAAACCTATATTAGCTGACACTTAACATCTTACTTTCTTTTTATTTTATTCTCTCCATTTTTTATTTCTTTCCCTGCTGATCACCAAATACCAAACTTGAAGTGGCAGTTCAATCATAATACCTTCCCTAATTATCATCCTTCAACAAGGTACATTGAAAATGATATCCCCAATGCCTCATTAGTAAACTGCTTATTGTACACATATGTATGTATGCATGTGTCTATATATTTTGCATATATGTATCTATCTCTATGTGTATATAATGAAAGAATGGACAAGAAGCTCAGTCTTTATGAGACTTTGCTGTTGCAATGCCCATGTAAATTTTGTAATATGCATAGACATTCTATAGCTGGTTCTACTAGGTTAACCAGGTGAGGAAGAAAAGGACAACTTGCATGGCTGTTGAGATACAACTGGATTACATGAAAAAGTCATTAGATGGCAACAATGAGATTTGTTGTTGTTGTTGTTGTTGTTGTTGTTTTCTTTCCTTATTGATTGCATCTGAGAGAAAGACACATGATGTAAGTGTCTGGAAAAGGTGATATGCCTACCCTAAACTAGGGTAAACATGTTGACCCCCTAGAGATACATACAGGGTGAAGGTAAAAGGCTGGAGCAGAATCTATTATGCTTCAGGTGAACAAAAAAAAAAGCAGGGGTAGTAATCCTGATCTCAGACCAAGTGAAAGCAAAGATAGACTTCATTAAAAGAGACAAAGAAGGAAATTATATCTTCCTAAAGGGTACCATAGATAATGAAGCAATATCTATACTAAACATATATGCACCAAGTGGTATAGCATGGAAATTCCTAGAGGAAAAGTTCAGAGAGATGCAAGAAGAAATAGACAGCAAAACTACAATAGTGGGGGATCTCAACCTCCCTCTCTCAGAACTTGATAAATCAAACCACAAAATAAATAAGAAAGAAGTTAAGGAGGTAAACAAAATGTTAGAAAAGTTAGGTATGATAGATCTTTGGAGAAAATTAAATGTAGACAGAAAGGAGTTTACTTTTTTTCTCAGCAGTCCATGGAACTTATACAAAAATTGACCATGTGTTAGGACACAAAAACCTCAAAATCAAATGCAGGAAGGCAGAAATAATAAATGTATTTTTTTCAGATCATGACGGAATAAAAATCACATGCAATATAAGGCCAGGAGAAAGTAGACCAAAAAACAACTGGAAACTAAATAATTTTATCCTAAAGAATAAATTGGTGAAACAGCAAATTACAGACACAATTACTAATTTCATCCAAGATAATGACAATAATGAGACAACATACTTGTCCACCAAAATTTGTGGGATACAGCCAAAGCGGTAATAAGGGGAAATTTTATATCTCTAGATGCTTATTTGCATAAAATAGAGACAGAGAAAATCAATGAATTGGTCTTGCAACTAAAAAAGCTAGAGAAAGAACAAATTAAAAACCCCCAATCAAATACCAAACTTGAAATCCTAAAAATAAAAGGAGAGATTAGTACAATTGAAAGTAAAAAACTATTGAATTAATAAATAAAACTAAAAGTTGGTTTTATGAAAAAACCAACAAAATAGATAAACCTCTAGTTAATTTAATTAGATAAAGGAAAGAGGAAAATCAAATTGTTAGTCTCAAAAATGAAAAGGGAGAACTTTCCACCAATGAAGAAGAAATTAGAGCAATAATCAGGAGTTACTTTGCCCAATTGTATGCCAATAAATTCGATAACCTAAGTGAAATGGAGGAATATCTACAAAAATATAAATTGCCCAGATTAAACGAAGAGGAAATAAATTACTTAAATAGTCCCATTTCAGAAAAAGAAATAGAACAAGTCATTAATCAGCTCCCTAAGAAAAAATCCTCAGGACAAAATGGATTTATATGTGAATTCTACCAAACATTTAAAGAACAATTAACTCCAATATTATATAAACCATTTGAAAAAATAGGGAATGAAGGACTCCTACCAAACTCCTTTTATGATACAGACATGGTACTGATACCTAAACCAGGTAAAACAAAAACAGAGAAAGAAAATTATAGACCAATCTCCTTAATGAATATTGATGCAAAAATCTTAAATAAAATATTAGCAAAGAGATTACAGAAAATCATTCCCAGAATAATACACCATGACCAAGTAGGTTTTATACCAGGAATGCAGGGATGGTTCAATATTAGGAAAACTATTAACATAATTGACTATATTAATAACCAAATTAACAAAAAACATATGATAATCTCAATATATGCAGAAAAAGTATTTGATAAAATCCAACATCCATTCCTATTAAAAACACTAGAGAGCATAGGAATTAATGGACTTTTCCTTAAAGTAGTAGCATCTATTTAAAACCATCGACTAGCATCCTATATAATGGTGATAAACTGGAACCATTCCCAATAAGATCAGGGGTGAAACAAGGTTGCCCACTATCACCATTACTATTCAATATTGTATTAGAAATGCTAGCCTTGGCAATAAGACAAGAAAAAGAGATTAAAGGAATTAGAGTAGGTCATGAGGAAACCAAATTATCACTCTTTGCAGATGATATGATGGTCTACTTAGAGAACCCTAGAGAATCAACTAAAAAACTATTAGAATTAATCCACAACTTTAGCAAAGTTGCAGGATACAAAATAAATCCACATAAATCATCAGCATTTTTATACATCACCAACAAAATGCAACAGCAAGAGATACAAAGAGAAATTCCATTCAAAATCACTATCGATAGTATAAAATATTTGGGAATATATCTGCCA